>PVJA010003164.1:0-98137 GCA_004027025.1 Myocastor coypus
ACCGATCCTCCTGCCTCAGCCTCCTGAGTGCTGGGATTACAGGCGTGCGCCACCATGCCCAGCCATAATTACTTCTAAAAAGAAAAGAAACCAAGGGGAAGCATGGTTAGTGGCTGCAACTTATCACTTCAAGCTTTTTCTTCTCGACTATGAATATATATCCTTTGATTAAAAAAACAAAATTATTAGATTAAAAACTAGCTGGGCACCAGAAGAGCTCACTCCCTTGCCACCTCAGCCTGGTAAGCACTCCTTGGATTTATACCTGACCCCACACAATATCTTCGGGCCAGCCAGTTGTGAGCAGCAAGTATGCGCATGATAAAGAGGAACAGTCAGGCCTCTGCTCCTCTGGCCAACTTCTGAGGCTGCCTCAGTAGGTTCTGCCATCATTGCCACCATTAAGCAACTCTCAAATGCAGACAGCACCCATGAGCTCGGTTTTAGCTGCCTACGTTTTCCAGGTGAGGCCAATGCTCAGGGTGGCTCCCTGAACCCTAGGGTGGTGAGGTTGTAGAGTAGGGACTTGAACCCAGTGCTCAGTCTATCTCTCAAATCCATGTGGGATTTCAGAGCTGGCCTTAGTCTTCCCTGGGAGGCTCCAGCCTCCTTCTCCTCAACCTCAGTGGACACCCAAACCTCAGCACAGGTTGTGTGGGTGCTCTTCCTCATCCTGAGTGCCTGCCGCCATTTGTGGGAAATAAGGACAGAGTTCCACTGAGCCTTCCAGAGTGAAAAAGGGGTGCAGCAGGTATAAGCGTCCTTCACTGGACAGAGGAGGAAGCCAAGACAGAGAGAGGATTCCCTGAAGCCACATAGCAGGAACTGAAGTGGTCTCACTCACCTTCAACATCCTTTCAGGTACTCCCCAAATCTGGACCCTCCTCCTCGCCTAAACTCTGAGGTTGACCAATCTTTGAGGAGGAAGAATTACTCACAAGTTCCTAAGTCTCAGCTTTGGTGGCAAGCAGATGCAAAACAGACACCAGGTCATATGATGTGTGGTCACATGCAGGGGTCAGGATATGGTGAGATTTGTCCCTGGGAGGGAAGGACTAAGGTCCAGCAAGCAAGACATTCAGCCTGGAGAGTCTGCGGACTCGCATCCTTCAAGGGAAGTGCCTGGCTGTCCAGAGGGGCCCGGTGCTACTCCTAGAGTCTCAAGTAGCTTCAGGTACAAAGAGGAGCAGCATGCCTGTGGCAAGTACTGCATCATTCTCCTTCTCCAAGCTCCCACACTGGCAGCCCAACTGTCACCAAATAGTGACACTACTCCTACCACCTCTTAGATTAAATGGTGCTAGCCATGTCGCACCCAAGAGTCTTTGTAGATGTGTCATACCCAGGGCTGAGCACAGAGTAGATGCCAGTAGATGCCAGATAAATGAATCTATAGATTCACAAAGCCACTTATCACCCACTGTGGCAGAAAGCTGGCTCTGCCCAAGTTACAGAAGACTTCTTTCTAAAACAAGGAAATGGTTTCAAGTACACCCAGAAATCTTTCATTCTATCAGAGGCATGAGTGATAAGCTTTCAAACTCAAAGAAATTTTGGGTCATCCACCAAAGCTCACACACCCCTCTCTCAAGATCAGTGGTTTTCAAAGTGTGATCCCTTGGAATTTGTGAAAAATATAATGCTCAGTATCTGCTCCAAGATCTAATAAAAAACTGCAAAGTAGGGAACAGCAATGCTTTAATGAGCTTTGCAAGTGATTCTAATGCAATACTGTGTAAAGACTTCTGCTCTAAATAAAATCCCCCAAATAATAACCCTACTACAAAGCAGATTACTTCCCAAGCAGAAAATAAGTAGCTGATGTCACACATTGCTCATCACTATCATCAAATCAAACTCCTCCAAAATCACTTACTTGGTATCTGTTTTATGTGTATCTCCACATACCTACACAGATGAGTGCAAACCATATAGTATAAAGGGAAGTGAATTCACAACTTATTTTGATTATGTGTATATGCTAATGTTTGTATTTTTCCCACCTACTCCCTGAATTCTTATGAATTCCCTGAGCAGAACATAACCAGCCGTTGCCTAGGGAGCCTGTGGGAAGGTTGTTCCTCTCTCTAGGTAGAGCTTGGAACTGAGCCCACCATGATTCTGCCTCAGTTCATATCTCTGTTCTTGAGTCACACTGCAAACCCTCTCTGAAACACCTCCTGAGAGTGGAAGAATACATGATACTTGTCGCCTAGACCTCTCTCACCATACTCTTTTGCCCTCTTCCTGCTCAGTGAAAGTTGCAGTGTGCATCTGTGAAAACCCTGGGCATCCTTCTGTTCCGCCCTCCATCCATGCACGGCCCCTGATTGGGCCTCAGCAGCTGGCTCCTCCCACTTATTACCCCGCCCACCCACCCACTCCTACCCCTGCCAGCTTCTCCCCAGTCTGCAGCAAGAAACCTTGAGCCCAGGTGCTGCCCTGCTCAAGGTGCCACCTTTTGTTTATCTGTTCCCAGTGTCATACCCCAACCCCACAGAGGTGCACGAGAATATGAAGAAGACAGTCCCGCCTGTGCTTACCAGGAGGGGCCAGGATCAGGCCAAAGGCAATCCCAGCTGGAGACCTGGGCCTGCACCACGGACTCTCTGAAAGCCTCATGAAAGCATTCCAGGATGTAATAAACCCGTCAGGCCGTGCCTAATTTATATCTAAACGAATGATTTCCCATTTTTTAGAATGTAAATGTTTAGATTGCAGCATTCCCCTGCCCCGGCATCCGGGGTCCTGGCACGTCAGTGAGGGAATCAGCCGCCTTTCCTCAGGGATCCTTAGATGGAAGAGCCATGATGCCAGCATCCACTGCTAGGAAGAGGCCTGTTCTCAGCCAGCACGTGTGTAAAGCCAGCACCAAAAGCAACGCAGCACCATGTGCTTAATATCAAGACGTCTCAGCTGGCTTTACAGAGGATGGGAGCCTAAGCGGAGCTTTGGAAGGTGGGGCCTCCAAGTGGAGGGAACAACTCAGATTAGGTAGGTATTCCAAGATCTCTTTCCTTTTGTACTTCTTTCCAAACTATTCCTCACTTGTTCAGGCCTGAAATGCATTTTATTAAATCTTTGTATTTTATAAACAGGCAAAAGTAGTAGATTAGTGAAAATAAATATAACGCAACAATCCAAGAAAACAGTCCAGTTTAGCCAACCACACCCAAAGCGGCCTGCCACCCATGGTGTCCAAGGATGCATGAAGTTGGAGACCCTGTCATTCATCCCCCTGGCTCATCCACAAGGTGTTAGGGGCGGGCAATTCCCCAGGGAAGAGTCTCTACCAAAGTGGCCATATGCCTAAGGAACTACTCAGGTCTTCCTGACTTCTAGGCACTGGACAACCAGCTCCCCAGGAGCAAGGAAGGAACCCCCCTGATAACCATACCCACCATCCTGGCACTATATTCCATGGACAAGGCCCAGCGAGTGTACAGTGTGAGCCATATAAGCCACTTAGTCTTTTGGTTTTTTCATTGGCCAAGTGAGGCTAAGAATACCTGATCCTCCCACCTCCAAAGAATGACATGAGAAATCTAGGAAGGCTTAAAATTCTAGAAAGACAGCGGCTACATCATCTCAAGAAGGCAGCAGAATGCAGCATCTCAACACTGTGGCTCTGAAATTAGTCACTTCCCACATCCTGGTCTACTGCTTCCCGGCTGTGTTTCCTTGGGCATCATCTTCTGAACCTGTTTCTTTATCAATAAGTATCAGTCATCTAGGTTAATACTAATAACTAACATGCACTAAGTACTTACTACCCTAATCTGAGGCAGCCAAGGGAGATCCCTGGAGAGGGAACTATTTACCCAGCTCAATTATTTACTCTAACCATGCATGCACTCTGACTGGGCTGTGGTGGACAGGACTGAGGCAACACTGGGGCAGACGAACCCCAACGCAACAGAGGTGCCATGCACAGCTGGGCTGGGAAGAAAGCAGCTAGGAACCAGAGTGACTCCTGTGCTCAAGTGAAGCATTCTGATCCTCCCAAAGACCAGGTTTCTCAGCCTGCAGCTCTCAGCTCCACACTTGCACATCTTCTTTTCAGGGGTATGAGCAATGTATGGCTGGACTAACCATTGCAATGATCTTCCCAGCCAAGGTACCCCACAGCTGTTCTTAGCACCCACAGTAGAATCGGAAGTCAAGTCCCTTCACAGTGATGGTGCCTTAGCTTCACCCAGTCACCTGAGGACAAGGTTCTCAGGCAAATCCTCAGAAGTGAGTCCCTCAAGTTTCATCTCAGCTTTGCCCAGGTCTGAAGCTCATAGGCAGCCCACAGTTCCTAGTCCACCTCTGTAGGATGCCAATCCAGTGCCTCTGTCAGCCCTGGAGACTGGGCAGGGCATCCACAGGGCCTTCTTTCTCAGATCTCTATAAAACAAGCCATCGTGAGCTTCCAGATCAACACCATTTCCCTTCCTCTTTGGGGCTAAGGGGAAAGGAAGTGTGGACTGGCAATGACCCTCCCCCCACCTCAGCCACTCATTTGCAGACAGCTAGTGTTTCCCCCTGCCTTGCAGTGTGACTGCCTCAAACACTTCCTGGCCAACCCTGAGCATGCAGGAAAAGGCCTTCCCTGCTCCAGCAATGGCAAGTCTGACTAGAGGTTTATTCTATTAATTTTCATCCTGATAATTAGAAGCAGCTCTCCTGGCTTCTGTGAAGTTTAATGAGCTACATAACGTCACATTTCCCACTGAGGCTTCTAAAACCTGCCTTTCACCCCAGGAATGCCACCACCCCATCCTGCCCTACCCCACTTTGCTCCAGGCTCTACAAGCAGCCAGCTCTTCTGCTCCCTGGAACTCAGCCTCCTCAGAGCTCAGGCTTCCACAGGGACCTCAGACAAACCCCTTGGTAGAAAGCAGAATTGAATCCTCTTTGGACCCATGTCCATATTATGGGTAATAAAGGCCTTTATGTGCCTATAAAGCAAAATTCCTGCAAAGCCTTTCCATCCCAACATGCCACGTGCAATAAAATGACTGCTGCTAGCACACAGCTCCTACACGTGCCAAGGTCTACCCAGTGCACAAAACCCAGGTGACACCTGTGCCTACCTGGCCTGTGTCAACAGGAAGATGCCAATGCATACCCTAGCAAGCATCTACCAGCTAGGTATGTAGGTTTGCTAACTACTGCACTAGGAAATCTAGGCCTGTCATCTCACCTCATTCAGCCATATTTTCTGCCTCTGTAACAGAGGATAACACCACCATCTAATTTATCAGACCATTGGGAAAACCCAATTTGCATTCATTCATTAAATTATGGAACAGCCGGGCGTGGTGGCTCATGCCTGTAATCCCAGCACTTGGAAGGCTGAGGCAGGAGGATTCGTGCGAGTTCGAGACCACCCTGGGCTACAAAAGTGAGCGCAGGACCAGCCTCAACTGCATAGCGAGACCCTGTCTCAAAAAGACAAAAATAAATAAATAAATAAATAAATAAATAAATAAAATAAATTATGGAACAAACATCTCTTGAGCCCCTACCCTGGCCTATTCTGGGCTCATGAGATGTAACAATGGTTGACAAGATCGTGCTCTTCCAGTGTTTCTCTTCAAGCAATAGAAAAAAAGACAAGCAGCAGGCAGGAAATGAGCAGATCTACATTTCAGCTGATGCCAAGAGCAGTGAAGTCAGGACAGGAGCCATAGTAGTGTTGAGGACTATAGCGGGCTAAGCATAAGTCACTCAAGTCCATGTAAGTGAACACAATGTATCCAGAAAAGAGAGCTATTACAATATGTGGAAGGAATAGCCAGCATCACAGTACAGCTGCTGCCCTCACTGAATTAGAAAGTACCTGCAGGATCCAAAAGTCTGGACAGCCTCATAAGAGTTGACAGAGTTCCTAGGGTTTTACTGCTACGTAATCTAGGATGATTCTAGGAGGCTCATCCCAGAGAGAGAGTCCACTCTTCCCACTGCTGCCCAAGGCCTCTTTCCCTCCTCTGGGTGTGTCTCTGTGACCCCCTCACCCAGTTCCACCCTTCCCTGGTGATCCATGCCAGTCCCGGTCCTGTGTGATTGCTAGCACACACCAGGTACTTTGAATGGGTGTAGGAGCCACTAGAAAGCAGGAAATGCTGTAAATGGGGCCCAACACAGCCTCAAAACAGAGTCAGCCACATACAGGGGCAGAAGGAAGGAAATCCCATTTTGTCCAGGTTAACGGGAATGCCCAAATAGGGCAAGAAATGCATGCTTTGTCCTTTCAACCTCTGCTTTTATCAAGTCAGCTTGCTTAACTTAGCCATTGTCCATCTTCTTCCGCGAGACAAGAGCCACTTCCTTTCGCCCCACCCACACTATTTCTCCTCTTCCCACTCCGCTAGGACTGTGTCACCCACCTCAGTGCCACCAACCACACACCATACCCAGCAACCGGACTGTGGGCCAGACCCACTAACCTCATGCAACAGCTGATGCAACAGAGGCAGAGCCAGGTCACTGAGGGGTCAAGCCCGTGTCCATCCACATCCCAAGAGTGGTCTTGACCAATTTGCCTCTGACCTCTTGCAGGGCTCATTGAGTCCTCTTAGGCCACAATATACTAACTGGCTTTCCACCTCACATTAGGCCTGAGGCTGAGGGGCAGAACTTGGCTGGGGACAAAGCAGCAGCATCCTGCCATGAGTTGGGTTGGAGTAGGTAGCAACTTGTGTCTTCGTTTTGCAGACATGCACAGCACACATCCTAGATCAACATCAGAGTTCCCCATCATGCAGAGTCACACGCATCAAGGGTTTACAGCAAGTGAATTAGCACAAGCCCAGAGATGGAAAAAGAGAAGCACGTTTGGTAGGTAAAGAAGCTGGGGTAGGGGGAAGACTGGCTAATGGTTAAAGCAAGAGATGAAGATCCTGGTGCTGGGGCCCACTAATGCTGACAAGGGCTGAGCTGAAAGGCCAGGATATAGTTGTTTAACAGCTAGCCAGAGTGAACCCGTCAGGGTCAGCACAGGGAAAAGGCAAGGCATTTTCTGAGGCTACAAGCAGGAGAACTACATCCCCAGAATGAGGAACCACAGCCATTGCATGGAGCTTGGAGTGTGAGGCTTGCACAACCATCAAGTCTAAGGATGGTCTTGCTATCTTTGAGTAATTCTGCCTGCTCCTGCCCTCCAGAGCCAACTGTAGAACTAAATAAGGGATCATCTGTTTGTAAATGGAACCCCAAGCTCTGTAAGAACAGGGTAGCTGCTTCTCTCAGGAAACCCAACAAAGGCACAGGAAAGTGGAGAATCCAAGGGTTCAGGGCCAGGGTGTGGCAAGGCACTGCCCAGGTTGTCCAACCTGCTGCAGAGGATATATCACAAACGTTTTCACGCCCAGCATGGGTTGGGCACCCTTTCTCTCCAGTCTCCACGGCTCCGGGCAGTTTGACAAAGTTCCTCAGCGCCAGCTTTCAAAGAAGTAGGGCCTGTCTGCTAGGTCATGGCATGGTCATCCACCAGGGCTGGAACACTTGAACCACACAACTGCCATTCACAAACACCTGGGCCTTAACACCTCAACCCTGGCAGCTAGCTTGTGCCAAAATTTCTCTAGACCACAGGCTGTAGTGCCCAGAGAAACCTTTGACAATGAGCTGGAAAGTCTAATGCTCCAATCTCTCTTCTAGAGTAGAGGTCATGCCACCTCTGGTCACCCACAAAAATGAGAATGGTCCCAATGGTAGAGGGAAGACCAGGTGCATAGCAGGGCCAGGCCTGGTAAGTTCTGAGAAGGACAAAGACAGAGCCAGATGCAGGGAAGCCTGGGAGCTCCATGCCTCTCCATCACCACTGCCTCCACCCCACAAGATACCTGCTCAGACCCCTCAACATTCCCCAGGACTCCTCCCTTCTCCCAGCCTCCCAGGCACCCAGTGACCTTCCTGGCTGGAGAGCTTCCAAAACTTGCCCTGGCAGTACCCAGCCTACATTCATTCATTCATGCACACACTCCTTCATCTACTGGCAAACATACACGCCCTCCACTAACTCACTGTCCCTGACAGAACCCATGGAGTGCCTCTTGGCAGTCAAGGAGGCTTGTCAGTTGGACACGCCTCCTCTCTCAGCTCCTAGGACCCCGATGGCCAGGTGAATCAAGATGTGCAGAGCCCAGGTCACTGTCTTTCCCATGGTACCTTCTCCTGCTCCTGGCTCATGGAGAGCCGGCTGACAGCAGAGGGATAGAAGACAGAGGCAGCACGCTATCTTCCCCTAGGGAGTATGTGAGATTTGCTCAAGCAACAGCAAGGCTAATGCAGGCACTCCATGAGCAAGAAGACTCTTCTGGGGGAGACTGTCCAGGCCAGGCACAAGGATGTACAGTCAGGATGGGCTAGGGTATGCTGCAGTAACATCTACCACAATACCTCACTCGAGTGTCTGCCTGCTTTGTCCTTCTGGCCACCAGGCAGACATATCTACCAAATGTGAAACAACCACGTCAAAAGAAAAAATGGGCTAATCACAGGCTGAGTTTTTAAAATTCCACCTGGAAGGAACACATACCACATCTGCTCACACTTTCTTGGCCCAAATAGGTCACTTGACCATAAGATGAAAGGGATAAGGAAGCAGATCTCTACTCCACGGCTAGAGGGAAGCCATACATATTGGTGGATAGGATTTATCCAGCACCATAGCAAATGCTTGCTTGCTGGGGCGCCCCCTTGAAGAGCAGGATGTGGTGAGGAGGGCCTGTGAGCTGGAGGAGCAGCTTCACTGAGCAGCCGCCCTTGAGCCTCTCGCAGAAGCACAGACTCCACGTGCCGACTGCAGTGTAAGTGGAGTCCTCATTGCGAGGCTCGTCTCTGCTCCCGCTGGCAGCATATCCCTTGCTAAGTGTTGTACAACGACATTCATTACTCACAGAAACCTCACTGACAGGGCCCAGGTGTCAGACTCAGGGTCTCAAGCCTCTCTCCCTTCCCCAGATCGGCCTCCATACCTGACCTAGAGCATTTCATGTGATAGAGGTGACCTGAAGCCACAGCCCTGGGTCAGGACAGTGTCCCATTGTCCCATCCTCTCTCCAAGGCTCTGAATTTGCTTCCTCCACTCTTCTTTCCTCCACGTGGGCCACTGAGGAGAGGACCTCAAACTCTGATGCAACCATGGCTCCTCTGGGTGAGGCCAAGAAACTTCCCAAACCATAAAGATGTCCAAACATTGGCCCAGCTTCCTCCAAACAGACATAAACTGCCTCACTCACATCCGGACCCACCATACCCCTCCCCTGGGCTTCAGGCACCATCTGGCACCTCCACCCTCAGACAGCCGCAGCTACGTGGTGGCAGGAAACAGTGCCAGGAGAGGGCCACTGCCACGCCCATCCCCCTTAGCTCTCAGCAGGGCCTTTGATGGTGCCTACCCTCACCCTTCAGCTGAGCAATGGCAGCCTGCTCAGGAGACTTGGTGCCAATCCACCCCAAATCCAGTTATTTTTAGTCTGTTTGTGTATCCTGTTTCAAGCTAGCTCTATGTCACCACTTGCTATCATAACAGAGAGCACCTGGACGTGTCTCAGAAAAGCAACAAATAAGCCTTGGAGAGTGTGGTGATTGCCAGGAGCACCAAGTGTGTTTCCAGCCTGGCGCCCAGCTGCAACAAAGCAGATTCCTTTCTTCCCTCCACGCGAAAAGCCTAATCCAGATAAGCCAGCCAACAATGGCTGCCTGGCCTCCCAAAAACTTCCTTTCCCTAGCAACAGGTCTCACACCCAGTGACATCAGCCTGGCATAGCTCCGAGAGTGGGGCATGGCTACATACCAGGTTCCAGGGTTGCCTTCACACTCTAGGTACCACATTCAGCCAAGCATGAGTGCCCTCTCTATGCCAACCTCTAGCCAGTCTGTCCACCACCAACCTGGGCAGCTGGAAGGGCAGGCAAATAGATAGCATGGTCACATATTTGGACAGGAAAGGAGGGGACAAGATCCTTATAGTGTCCTGCCAACCCTACCCACTGACAGGTTATAGCAGGACTGGCTTTCTACTAGAGCGGCTGGGTGTCCCCCATGGGTTAAAAGGAGTAGGTGCTCAGGTGGTGATCCAGAGTGTCTCTCTCACCCTTACCTGACTCATGCTAGATTCTAAGAGCCCAGCTCTCTCTCAGCATGACTCCTACCACATTGTCAAGGGCCAGGCTCTATACAGACAGAGCCTTAGGTGGTCCTCAAGGTGACCCTCATCATGATCACACAGACAGGCTGAACCAGCTGCCACGGGTACTAGCAGGAGCACAGAGCCCAGGCAATGCTGCCTTCAGTGCCCTTCCTCTATTTTGTCGCATTTGGCCTTCATCTGCGATTGGAGAAAGCAAAAAGTGACAGAAGCCCATTGGGAGTCCCTTCTTCGGGGATTCCCTTTCCCCTGGCACCTGCTGTGTGCTGGCCCCAGCAAGATGCTATACAAAGACACACCAGCAGGAAGCAGCAGCCCTGCTGTCAGGAAGACTGAAGGGAGGTCAGGCTTATGCCTGGACATGGAGAGAAAGTATCCAACAATGAGCCCCTCCTTCCCACCCCTTCTGTCCTCACTGACCCATGTCTTAGTGGTCTGATTCTCACATTGCCTTCTTAAAGGTCTCTTCATGTCCAGTCCCTCCTGACATGACACATGACTCTTTGATGGCTCAGAATCCTTCGGTGGCTCTCATCATCCTCCCATTCATGCATTCAATAGCCACTGGCATCCACCAGGAGCATGGCTGTGGTGACAGGCCAGACAGATACAGGTCACAAGCAGGTGGGGAGGCAGGCCATGCTCTCCACGGGAAGGCCAGATCGTCCACAAGTGTGCCCCAGTGGGAGACTGATGGACCCTAAAATGACCCTCCCAGCAGACAGAAAATCAGTGTGATGAAAATAGGTATTTGGCAGACCTTAATATCAAGGTCTGCAGGAAAGAAAAGAAGTGAAAGGTCCCAGGCTCAAGGAAAGGAGTGAACGAAGGCCATGGGGACCGGAAAGCAGAGTCAGCCTAGGCAGATGAGTGGGCAAATCTGGATGGAGACTGAATGTGAAGACAGGGCAGCGGCAATGCCCACTCACAGAAGCAACTGTCACTGGCCTTTGGTCTTTATCTCTAAGGACTTCTAGGCAAGAGATGTGACATCCACAGCTGACATAAATAAAGGGGCAAAGAGAATTAGTTAAGTCACCAGAGTGCATGAGCAAGACAAGTGAGGAAAAAGTGGAGGCAGGGAAGTCACCGGGGAGCCTCTGGGGATGTAGTCCTTGTGCTAGGGATGGGAAATGGAGGGCAGAGAGGTGGAGCATGTGGGGAACAGACAGCTTTGAATGAGGTGGCTTGAAAGGTCCACCAGCAGCCCAATGCCTGGAGGCCCGCTGCTCCGGAGCACTGCCATGCAGGAAGCTCTGGGCCAGCAGAGCCTAGCAGTTCAGTAAGGAGTGTGGTCCACGACAGCACCAATCCAAGGGCTGGAAAGCTCTGAGAGACAACGCTGGATCCCCGCACCTGCCTCCCAGTGGGCTGCCCACACCCCAGGCCAGGCAAGGGAGAAGGCTGCCTCCCACTCTTGTTTGGTTTAAGGGTCACTCTGTCTCCATCTCAGCAGAAAAAGTCACCCCTCTGCCCTTTCTTGCCCTTATGAATGTGCAGCTGAATTCACAGCAGTCAGAGCCCCTGGAGAGGACAACCAGTCTGGGAGGGAAGCCGCATGCACCGAGCTCAGAGTACTCTGTCCAGCCCCCTCAAGAAGCACATGTGGCTAGGCCGTGCGGAAGTCCCCCCACACCACACACAAAACCACAGTAGGACCCCATTGTAACCCTGTCAGACTAACAATGGCAAGCAGGTGAGATACTCTTCTGTGAGGTGAGGATATGAGGAAATGAAACATCTCCCTGGGAGAGGAAGCCGGGCCAACCCCCTTCTCCGTGTAAAACGACAAAATCAACCAAACTTTTCAATGCATTGCACGTTGATCAAACTTCCCATTTCTAGGAATTGCTCCTAGGTGCACATTTTCATTAGGACGTTTACCTCAGCAGCATTGCTTACTGGAGCAAAACCACATGCCAGCCACAAGCCTACCCATAGGACTCTGGTCAGAAAAAATGGTTAATCTATCAGATAATGGAAGAGCATGGCTACTGAAAAGAATGAGGTGGTTCCATCTGAGCTGATATGGAACAAGTGCCAGAAATATCCCAAATGCTACAAAGGAAAAAAATCACGAGCTGCTGAGGATGTAGTATACACTGCTATATGTGTAAGGGGAAATTCAAGATATATCAGATACACACACAAGCAGTGACCTCTAAACGCTTGAATAGCTCGCCTCTGGCAGGCACAAGGGAAACAGGTGAAAGGCTAGTTGTCATAATCCACCTTTTCATATACCATTCCTGATGACAGTTTTGCCATGTATCTGTGCTACTCTAAGGAAGCTAATAAGCAAACTTGTCCATGGACAGCATTTCTCCTGTCTCCATCCATTGTTAGATTTTTTTTCCCACCCTATTCCAGATAATCCCTGACAATAGTACCCAGTGCTACTTTCCTCCAGTTCTCAGCCCCCATCCCCTGCCCAGCACATGAGCTGAGAGGGGACGGGGTGGGGAAAGGGCCAGCATTTTCATTCCAATGGTTTCCATTTCTCTTTGGCAAGTCCATGAGGCCAGAGCCTGTTCTCCAGCCCCAGATCTATATGAAAAGGTTGTGGGGCAGAGGGCCAGGCCCCGGCCCCAAGGGATACTACTATGCAGCGAGGAGCACACATCCATAAAAGACAGCACTCCACAGATGGAAAGATGCCCCAGGTCAGGTGCAGGGCCCATGTGGTACCCACAGTGAGCTGACTATGGTCCAGGGAATGGTCTCTGTTGACTAATTTCTCTACATAATTATACCCAGGATGAGTCACCAGTAAGGGCAGACAACACTTCCCACAGGCTGCCCCCAAAGACTGGCACAAAGGTTGAGAAGGCAGAGCATAGTGTTCCCAGCTGCTGAGAGAAGGGCCTCATGCACCCCCACGGTCATGGTTCCTCCATGTGCAGGGACTTCTGTGAGAATTCCCATGCTGTGCAGACTCAACCATGTGGAGTGGGGAAGGGACCCTTTCCAGGCACCATGCCAGGCAGGCCCTCTCTCCATCCAGCTCCTCTGTGTCTTCAATTGAGCTATATCAGACCACTCCACCCAAATCTTCCCAACCACCTTCCAGAAGTAGCCACTGATTACACAATACTGCATCTATCAAGCCCCATGTCCCTAAGCAAGTCACTGTGACCTGGCGGTGGGCCCAGGGGCTAACCCTGTCCATCCCTGACAGCACCTGCCTGAACAAGTAGGCTTTTCTAGCAGATCTGATCCCACCCCACCACACAGTGCCTGGGTCACCTGGTGCTTTAGCTTCTGTGCCTGTGATTCCCCTCTCTCAGGGTTGCTGAGCGGATGTGTGGGACCATGAACCCAGAACACTGAGCACACTCTAAGGACTCAGTAACTGGCAGCTGCCTTCTCAGTGATCATCATCAGAGCCCACAGGAAATCCAATCTGTTCCATGCCCTGGAGTATCCCCTGAAGTTCTTGGGTCTGGACAGGCAAGTGCAGCTTGGAAGGCCTGGCTGTGATGCCCTGCAAAGACCAGTAGCAGAGCCTCCATGTGCACCTTTGTTTGCTCTCTCATCTCCTGTCCCCTGCATGGGCCTTCCCATCAGTGGAAGCAAATCCTTGTTAGCAAACAGCACATTAATTGCTTCTTGGCCACATTTCAAATGATATCACAGAACCCGGCTGCTCAATTTGAGCAAACGAAAAGGAAGGAGGAGGGGGCACCTGGCAATTCATGCAAGAGCCCAGGATGATGGGTAGCTCCAGTTACTAATTAATTGACTGCTCATATGGAACAAATCTGAAACCCCAACAGGTCAGGTGAGTGAGTCCTGGGCTCCTCGCCAGCCCTTTTCATCAGAGGAGAAGCAGAGCTCTGGTACCCAACTACCTTCAGGAGGGGGAGCTGTGCAATACTACTGCTCACTGCCCAGAGGAGCCCACGGAGACTGAGATCAGCCCCCATGTCCTAATCATGAAAGTCCCTAGCCCAGGCATGCAACTACTGTCACTCATCTGGCTAGCTTGCACTCCCAGGGTATGCCTGCCACTGGCCTGGGTCTCCACAGAGCCCAGGACACAAACAGAGAGTTCTGTGCTACACCAGTTGTACATTCACAGCACCAAGTCCCCCACAGCACCCACTCTGACAAAAACAGAAGGTGCACAGGATATATGTGCGTCAAGTGAGGAAACAGTGAACAATACATGAGCACCAAGCACAGTGCTAGGTTCTGAGGAGGCAATAGCAAAGAAACGCAGGACCAGCCCTGGCCTCTTGGCTTTTCCATTCTAGCATGGGTGCTGTGTATAGCCAAATAATCAGACGACTAACGTGTTATCACAACCATGGTAATATCATGAAAAGGGGGCCCACAGGCAAGAGCAATAACAATGGGGTATATCTCTTCCTGGGAGCCCACAGACCCAGGCCCTGAGAGTTAGGAGAAGCTTGAGACCACCTGTGGCCAGCCCAAGACCATACCACCTGACCCCCACAACCCCACACCACAGAAAACCTGTTCAGTGGTCTCACTGGCTACCAGGGGTAGGGCAGTGCCTGGGGAGTGTGGGGGAGAGAGTGTAGGTGTGTGGTAGCTGTGTTGGCCGGGAAACATTCCCTGGAGAGTTAGGCCTCCAGGGCCCTGCCCTACTGTAGTAAGCCACATGCATGCAGGACACACAAGACCCAGCAATGCCCAGGTACCATGAGAGACCTCAAATCACCAGATCCTTTTCAGAGCTGGCTCCTAGTGACTTTCTGAAAACCTCAGGACATCATGCCCAACAGGAATAGTTGTTTCCAACAGATCAAACCTGGAGAGGATAGACTCAGGCCTGATATTGACTCTCAGCTCTGTCTCCTCCTCAGACGAGACCTGGAGGAAATCATTTATTTGTCCCTTTTCTATAAGATGGAAATAAAACAGTCAGCTGTGGGGTGGTGACATTATCCCATAAAGAAAAACGTTAAGACACATCACATACAAAGCCCTGAGGCTATCCACTGATGATTTTCATTCCCCCAGCTTCCTTTCCTGAGTATGATGGAGGGAGTGGAAAACAACCCCAGGCCCTAATTTCTGCCCCACACCACAGGTCTTTTCACCTGCACCATCTTTGACAGCCCCAGCACAGATGGGCTTAGCTCCCAGCTACCTCTTCTCCCCTCAGTCAGAACTCATTTACTCTATATTGGGGGTCTTTCCCACTCCGAGCTGGCTAACATTTGAAAAGTGATAAATCATCTTGAAATATTACTATCTTTACCAATATTAATGAGCAATAGTTCCAGAATTTCTAAAAATGTGCTTGAAAGTCACTACCTGCTTCAGGGTAAAGCTGAGAAGCTATGGAATCAACGAATGAACGTATCCATCAACAGATGAATAAAGAACATGTTATTCTTCCAGGAAAGAAGAATGAAATTCTGTCGCCTGTGGAGATATAGATGAGACTAGAAGACACTGTGTGGAATAAGCCAGACACAGAAAGACGAATGCGGCATGTTTACACCCATTTGTGAAAGCTAAGAATGCTGATCTCATAGAAGTGAGTGGAATTGTGGTCAGCAGAACCTGGGCCAGGGCTAGTGAGGTGATGAGTCCTAAAATGCAGTTAGATAGGAGGAATAAGTTACCCGGTCCTAGACCAAAATCAGATGACTGTAATCCATAGCAACTATTTCAAACTAACTAGAAAGGTCCAGAGGTTTGCAACACATAGAGACGGCAAATGTTGAGGAGATGGAAGTGCTAGCTAGCCTGGTTTGATCGTTCCACATTGTATACATGCACTAAATTGTACTGTATCCCATAAATATGAATAAATATTGTATGTCAATTAAAAATTAAAAAGTAAGACTGGGAAAAAAAAAAAAAAAAAGAAAGGACTAGGAACCTGTCTAGAAGCTAGGTTTACATAATGTGGCTACTGTTTTGACATGAATATATTTATTTGGAATATTTTTGGAGAATAATAACAGTTATAATCACCACCACTAATTATACCAAGCACTATGTTCAGGGCTTCACGTATATGCCATTTTTAAATTCTCTTACTAACCAATGAGGCATTATCTCCATTTTACGGATAAGTAAAGTGAGATTTAGAGAAGCTAAGTAACTTGAGGACAAAGCCGAAACTGGAACCCACGTCCATCAGATGCCACCTCCATTGCTGCTATTAAGTGCAACCACCGCCCCCTCCCTGCGGGCCCACACTCCACTCCGCTTCCACTTGGGGACACCCGCCCCACCACCCGACCACCCAGGCCGCCAGCCTGCAGCTGGAGGGCCTCAAACTTCAAACTTCCCGCAAATGGATTTCTGAGCAGGCCTTTTTTTTCTTGGCGGGAAGCTAAAAATGCTGCTTCTCTTGGTAACTGCTGTCTCAAGCTTTTGAAAACATTAGAGAGGCTTAGAGCAACTCAGGAGGCCCATAGGTGTCCACTAAGGTCAAAGCTCCCTGCTCTGGTCCTCCTCCAGCTGGGGTAAGTGCCGGGCTGCACCACATTCCCCTCTGAGGAGAGCGCTCCTCTCCCAACCGCACCTGACATTCTCTTCCACAGAGGCAGCGCCAGCCCCAGGCTGCACTGCACAATGAGCCCCCACCTGCAAAGAATGTCTGTAAATCCTGGGGCTCTGTGCAGGGCAGTCAGATCTCAGGCAAAGGCAGCAAATCCCAGGATAAAAGAAGAAGCCATCCTGTTGACAATTCATTCGTGTTTCTCCCCCAAATCCATCCACAACAGAACTGTTAAGCTCATGTTTCCTCTCCTGTTGCAAACAATTGTAAAAATGATTGGTATCTGCCCTCAGCGCGGAGCCTTGTCTGCTTCATCCAGGCTCAGTCTTTCTGGAAGGGCTGCCTGTGTGAGAAACCACATCCCCAAGACCTGAAGATAATGGTTTCTCTTAGAGACCCTAATCACTTGGCTCGAAGAAGAGAAACACAAAGGCTGGCCAGCATAGCCGTGGACTTTCTGAAAACCAGAGGCCTGCCACAGACTCTTGGTGGGGTGCCTTCAGGCACGGTGGCTTAGGGTTGTGTCTAGAGACTCAGTCATCCCACAAGGTGTTATTCTGCCGCCTGAGCTCTTGTCACATGTCCTAGCTCCTGCATGGGTGAAGACAGGGCATCTTTGTCTACGACTCTCAGTCTCTTCTCCAAGAAGAAATGGCATCTGGGAATAAGGAAAGGTATGAGGAAGAGTGCTCAGGCAGCGTTCAAGACTGCCTGCTTCTGATTCTGGCTCTGACACCTACTGGCTGTGCCTTCAGAGAACAGCCTTCACATCTCTGGGCTTTTTGTGCTTTTCATCTGAACATTTGGAATAAAGGATCCATAAGTACCCAGCCAGTTGACATCCCACAAGGGACACAGGCAGATCTGAGGATATTTGAGCCAGATAGCACTGAGAAGCCCGGTGCCAACAGCTAGTCCTTATCGGGCCACAAGCTGGAACTGCACGGCCCTGGGTTCCAGCAAGATACACGCTCAGTGTGAGACTACAGACAGGAATGCATGAGCTCATGCAGATGATGGAAAATTAACACATCTTTTTAGACTGGAGGAACCCAGAATCCATGTGCTGAGGCATAGACTTTTGTAAACAAATTGCTAACTTTGATAAACATAATTAATATTCCTCCCCATATCTATCTCCTCTTCTCCCAGCAACAGCATTTATCTTGTTGAAGGATCCATCCCTCCCACATCCCCCATGTAGGGTGGGGTGCACATTCCCAAAGTAAGCCAATCAGTATATAGCATTCCCTGGCCCAAGTAATTATGTCAGAGGAAGGCCCATGACCAAAGCCAGTGCAACAGAGTGACCAACAGAATCGCTGCTAAAAATGCCACAACGATAATTCTCAACAAATCCCACTGGAATAACTATGGCAAGACATAGGCATGGAGCAGCAGCCACTACCTTTTAGCCACATGGAAACAAAGAAGAGAATAAGGAACCAAGAGATGGGAAGAAAGTCTCAACGCTGAATCAAACCACACCTGATATACTCACAGACTACTCAGATAAAGGGCATTGAGGAAACCTCACATGTTATTGTTCTGTTTTGCTTGCATTTAGCACAGGGTCTACAGGGTCTAAGGGTCTCACAGATCAGACTCACAGTGATCCTCCTGTTTTCAGCTTCCCAAGTGCTGTGATTAGAGGCACGTGCCACCATACCCAGTCTCAGTCTCTGGGTCAGCACGCCCTGGGGGCAGGTCTGACATAGCATGCCAGGGATCAAACCCCAGTCCTTTTGTCTCCTAAGCCAGAGCTTTAATCTGCTGAGCTATCTGGCCAGCCCAAAACTTCACATCTTATTCTTCACATTCTTAACCTTCTCTGAAGAATTCCTTCTCAAACTGAGCAGTTACAGCAGACCTGGAAGCACATCTAGCTAATTCTCTAGGTCCACCTAATCTTCTTCTAATTTAACAGACATCTAGGATATCTCAGGTGTGATATGGAGTCAGAGTCAGGGCACACACCTGCTGGCTAAGGACACAGTCTCATGTGTCCATTACTACAAAGTAGCAACTTTGGGGGCCCGGTGGGATGGCTCAGTGGTCTAAAGTGCCTGCTTGGGGAAGCTTGGGTGGCTTCAGGGACCGCGGTTCGATCCCCAGCACCACATGCTGCACCAGCTCTGCCCTCGGGGAGAGCTGAGCCGGCCATAGAAATGAGTGAATAAGCAAACAAGGGTTCTGAAATAAGAAAAAAATAATAATAAATAAAATTTTAAAAAATTCTAAAAAGAAAAAAAAAAAAAAAAGATCATGTTTTTTTTTAAAAAAAAAAAAAGTAGCAACTTTTCTATAGGCATCACAGGTGCAGGCCAAGCTCCCTGCAAGGTTTCCCATCGCCGGGGTCAATGACAGGAGCCCACCTTCATACGCACACAGCAGCAAAACCATGACCAGGGTGCAGAGGTGAAGGGAAGTGTGAGCAGCAGCCAGCACACAGCTCTGGCACAAGAATAAAGGGCCCCAAGTGGCAGGTGATATGGGATCCTCTCTTGCCTTTGTATCCCTGATGTGATGTAAAACAAGAGAAAATAAGAGCAACTCAAAAGCTTAAGAGCACAGAGTCAGAATGCTGCATCTGAGTGCACTTATTAAGCTTTGTGATGTGCGCCCTGATGCAGTACTGATGACAGCAAATGAGAAAGGCCACTCGGATGGCTGGAGAAAATCCCTGCCTCCGTGAGTCCAAGGAGAGTACAGAAGATGGTGTCGATGCTGGATTATCAGTGGGAGTATTTGGATAATTAGCAGTATCTTTTGCTAATTCCTGCTATTCTCACATAGAGATGGTCATTCAGTGCTCGTCCGCATAGCTAGAATAAAGCCAGGACATACTAACTGAAAATATAAAAAAGAGTAGGGGGGTCTACAATGATGCTTTCACCTTGGTGTAAAATATGAAAGCAAAAGGTATAGTTTCACAAAAGCAACCATGGAACCCATACAGCTCCACAGCCTACGATGGGAAAAGTGTGGCCCCATTCCTTGTGGAAGTGTTTTGCATATGGCCAAGTAAGGATCACTCCCCACAAAGAGTCACAAGGCCTTAGAGCCCTAATTTCCTCCACCTATAAGGGAGTTTCAGCGAGCTTGAAAGGGGCATCCCAGCCCTCTTAGGACACTTAAACTTATGCTTCCCACCCCAGCCATAAGACAAAAGGGTATAGGTGTCACCTTAAGTATTCCCAACCCTGTAGCCCTACATTCCACCAGGCGCGTGGGTTGGTCTCAGAGTTGGAAGGGTTTCCTAGATGAGTCCTTCCAAAGCCTCTCCTTTCTCCTTTTGGTCTCAAAAGCAGACCTGTCTGACCATGGTATCTACCTCACAGAGGGTTCCTCCCAAGGCTGGTCACAGGTAGGTGACTCCAATGGCCAGAGAAGAGAGAAGTCAGGCCAGCCTGTTTCCCAGTGGAAATAAAGAGCTCAGCCAATGGGGCAAAAGGTAGGCTCTACAGAGAGTGACCTCAACTCACATCCCTTAAGTTATAGGCTCTGAAGAGCAAAGTACAGCCTCCATGACCCAGTGGAGCTGAGCAGAAGAGTGGTCCTCAACTACCTATCATGTCTCTTCTCTCCTCATACTTTCCCAAGGATAAGCAGATAGAGACTTCATGCTGAAACACCTCCACAATCCTTCTGAGGCCACCTTTGGAGTTCCAGTAGAAGTCCCCCACCTTACATCTCATGCAAAGGCCCCTGCTCCCCACCAAGAGTGGTCCTGGCTCAGCATAGAGCCCTGGTGAGTCTGTTTAGCATCTTCTCACACGGAGCACCAAATGATGGTGTAGGGCCAGATCCTTAGGAGCAGTACTGTGTTTTATAGCTGCACCAACCATGCCAACAGCATCACAGTAGCTCCCACCAAAGCCTACATGACAGTCAATGTGTCAAGTAAGTCTTTTTCTAATAACCCTACAAGGTAAGCATTACGTTCTCTGTTGCACAGGTGAATAAATGAAGGAATCAGTTAAGACTCCATTCCAAAAAATACACAGATAGCAAATGATAGGTGCACAAAGAACATTGACTTTGGGAGTGGCCATCTGCTCTGTTGTTTGTTGAACATCTTTCTTTGGAACCTTTTAATGATTGTAATAAGAAAATTAGCACCAGTAGAGTACTTACTACATACCATGCACTTTCCGGATGCTGCCTGTGCAACTGACTCACTAAATTCTCACAAGAACACAGCAGTAGCATGCGTTATCCCTAATTTATACAAGAAGAGTAACCAGCAAACCCAGTGTCTCACATTCTGGGTGTGGCAGAGCCAGGAGACTCTGCTGCCACTCATGAACTTGGGGTCTCATCCCTGGTTCTGTCCCCTAAGGAAACACAGGGAGGACTCTAGCATACAGCAAATACACTACTGACTACTGACTTCAAATAAAGTCCCTCAAGAGGCTTCATGCAGGCATTGGGTGCACTACTGCTACACAGGCCATGCTCCAGGAAATGTGGCCATGAGGAAGAGAGGTTCAGTTAAAGGCAGAGGCCCTGAGAAGACTGGGGCCAGCACAGCCCCCTGTCAGCCTTACTGGGTGGATGACAGCCTTAGATTGGGAGATTCAGGGAAAGTGGAGAGGCAAAGACCTTGGGGCTTGGCTCACAGCTCACGAGGAACAAGAATGGAGGTGCTACTTCTCCACACAGAGGCATATTCTGCCTGATGCTGGGCCTTGAAGGACACTTGCTAGGCTAAAGCCAAATCTAGGAAAGACAGAGGACAGAGGCTACAGGGCCATGCCTCACCCTGCCTGTCAGAAGAGGTTCTGCCAACACAGCCTCCCCTCCTGCCATGTTCCCCTTCCCTCTAACTGTTTCCATGGCAACAGAAGAACATTTTTCTTGGTAAATCAAAACCTGTTTTTCTTTTTTTCAAAGGTCACCACACATTTAAAACGAATCACACGTTTTTTGTTCAAGTAACTTTCAAGGCTTAAAGGCCAGTCACCATGTCACCCAAGAATACTCCATTTCTGCAGCTCAGACACAGAGGTCTTCTCACAAATGACAGCCCTGCCCACCCACACCTTCACTAGCACCAACTTTGGCAACATCAGTGGATCCATTTCATGGGAATAAGAAGCAAGACACCTTGCCAGAGGTTTTTACTTTTTCTTCTTCCTTCAGTTTTCTGGATTAGAAGTCATACCGAGTGTCCTTCAAATCATTCCTTGGGTAGTAGGTCACTCCCAGGCACTATGCCCTGCTGGGCAGAGAGGACCAAAGAGTTCTCTTCTTCCCTAAAGAAGACCAAAACCCTGCTGCAGACTAGAAGAATATACTTTAGTTGGGGAAAATTTCCACACAGGAGATTTTATATGAAGCCTTACATTGTTTCTCAACCAGTATCCATTGTGCCACATTTTTCTTGTGATTCAAAAACCTCTTGGTCTCCATGCCCTGCTGAAAGCTTCACGGCCCCAGCATTTTACACAGTAGTTTTCATAAGGACTTGGTTTCCCCCAACAAACCTTCAAAGCAGCCACAGACTCAAGACTGAACAGTACCTCAGCCACTCCTCTAGTGGAAGAATCAATCTGTTTTGGCCATATGTGCCCAAACCACATACCTACAAAAGATCCAGCACTTGCTAGGTGATGCCTCAAATTAGGAGGTGTTCAAAACTTCATCTCATTTCTACTTCAGCGGCCCCATACCTTCCCCCCATACGCCTCTGCAGCCGCTCTCCTTCCTCCCTGCTCCAGACCATTTGTCTCCTCACCAGGTAACACTCTGTACACCAAGTAACAACCCAGCATGGACAAAGGACTTCCAACCAGCTGCTTGTCAGGCCCAAAGCAGCCCAAGTGTTGTCTGCTTATAAGACAGGAACCATCAATATAGGTCAGGGCTGGGCTGCACATGAACAATAAGGCATATTTGTTGCCTACCTGTGGGAAGTAGAATCCACAGGTTGAGCAGTGTTCTGTGGTACCCACTTCCTGGTGAAGAGCCTGGAGACGCCAGGGGGAAGATCAATGTCAACCTTAGAGTGACTTCTGTTCAGTCACTTTTCCTTGGGATGAGGCTCTTGGCATCTAGTGCAGGAGGAATTGAACCACTTTTCCCTCAGACTCAGCCTGAAGGGAAGGTCTGCTCAACCCCCTATATAAGCAGTGAGAAGTCACCTTTCTGGCCTGCTTCTCTCTCAGCACCAAAGTCTGTCCAGCACATCTCCAGACACTGAAGGAAAACACGTAAGACAGATCCTTTTTCCAAACTCCAAGTCTCCAGGGAAAAAGGCTACAGAAGTAGGCTCAGCACTTAGTAGCCATCTCGTCCCTGCAGTGACTAGAGGTCCATACCCTGGAGATTGACTCTCTCAGGTTTGAACCAGCCCCACACCCTGTCTGTGTGACTGAACAAGATGAAATTGCCCGCACCTGCAACCTATAGGGGTTACCGTTGGCCTCACAGGCTGATTGTAACAGCCGATGGGTTAGTATTGTAAAGTACCTGGAACAACTTGTTATGTTTATAAGCGCTGTTATTATTTTCACTGGGCCCCAGAGCACAACCCCTGGTATAATCACTCTCTATATTACCAGTGTCGAATCCTAAATTCTGCCCCAACCAGGGACACACAGGCTGGAGAATGAACACCAGAAGGAATGGTGTGAATGGCCACATGGGTACACACTTAAGAACCAAGGCTGATCTATTTGCCTCCCTCTCTACCCTGCACACCACTGCTTCTCCATCTCACCCCCATGCCAGCACTTCACACAGCTCTGAGCACACAGCTAATGTCTGCAAGTGTCTTCTGCACTGATCCAATGAGATATAAGGGCCTTCCCTGCCTCAGCCACAAATCTACTAAACTTCTGCTAAGTGTTGCTTTATCTCTGTTCCCTGGAAAGTGGTACACCAGTATTTATGTGTTCCCCCACCTCTGGAAGCCCTTAGAAATAGTAAGCATACCCAATAAGGCAGTAAAATTTTAGAAACCAATATAATGATCATGACGAGAGGGATGGGACAAATAGAAGGTGTCCTTTCTTTACTTAGAGAAGTCACAAAGGCACTTTCCTTGAAGGAGAGACATATGTAGGAAGCAAAACTGAAGCCCCAGGACCCAATTGGCAGCATCACACACCCTTTTCTCCCTCTGTAGCTCTGCCACCTGCCAAAGCATGCCAGGGGCATGAGGCTGTGGGCTAGGTGTGCAAGTACTGCCCCAGAACTGCTGCCCCAACCAGAGACACCCAGGCTGGAGAATGCCAGAGGAACTGCGAGTGCCCACATGTCTGTACCCTGCAGTAGTAACAGAGCCTGTCAGTGTCAAGGCCCCACATCTGTACAGACAGGCACCTGAGCGTTTACATAAGGCCTGCAAGCCCTCCTTGCTTAATGCAAGACACAACACAAGCCCAGTTTCCATTGCACAGTAATTCCTAGGGCTAGACCCCAGGGACCCAACTTCTCTCTCCTAATAAGGATGCCCCCAGTGAGTTGCATAGCCTTTGGTTTGCGGGGGGCCTCTCATACAGCAGCTGGAAGACCACTGCCCTTAACAAGGGGTCTGTTCCCCTTCCCAAGTGGCTTTATAAGGGCTTCTGCCACTGATGAGCATTTAAGTGGCAGCAAATACAGAGAGAGAAAAAGAAGCTGTGCTGGACTCCCCAGAGCCACAGACTAGCTCTTAGATCACTATGAGCCCAGCGTGTCAGCAACGTAAAACCATGGGCTCAGGCTCTAAGAAGCATCTTTGATAATACGAACTTGACCTCAACCCTGCTGAACTCTGAGACCACACGATACCTTCTAAGAAGTGCCATTTAAGTATGTTAAAGTGAGAAATTACACCAAGTAGAACACAAGTCCTTACCATTTTATTCAAAAATGTTTACTTCATGTTTCCATATTAAATATAAGCAACTTCCCCCTTGTATATATTTGCACCACATTCACACAATGTGTTCCCCATCAACATTTGAATTATGGGCACAGGCCCTGAAATGTTAGTTTTGTGCTAAGATAAATATTGGAATAATATTCACTCTGCTTTTTTGAAGTAGTCAACATCACAGTTTGTGACTGAAGAGCTAAGGCACCATTTGCTTTTTTAAATAACAAAAAGATAACCAAGCAATTCCCTGGGGGGAAACATCAACATGGCCTCCTGGAAGGCTTTCACCCACAGCTTTGTCATTGCTTTATCTGTAAACAACACTCCAGGCACAGCTTCTCTGAAGGCCGTGGGCAAATACCCAACATGTCCAAGCCTAGCCCTACACGGGTGACATCTACTGTGTACCCAGCACCTGCCACGGTAGTACCAGTAAGGTAAAGCTGAAACCCCAGCACCATCACCAAACCCAGTATGGGTTTCCTAATGACAGCAACAAGATCTTGAATAAAAATGGAAAAGAAAAAGAATCGTCCATGGCCCTGGGAATAAATTCCCTCTTGCCTTCCTGTTTGGGACACTTCGGCAGTAACTGTTGGTCCTCTCGTCTCACATACCCATCCATGTCTCTCACAGGTGGTGTGCCCAAAGCCCACCTCACAGGGCAGGCAGAAAAAAGCAAGGGCTGTGGGGGAACGGCTCAGAAACACAACACTTTCTGCCCCACCACAGGGTCACTATGACGGCTATAATCTTGGAAAACCCCAAAGCCAAAGCATAATCCAGGTGATCAGTCAACAGCCCCTCTCTTCCATGATCATTCTGATCATTCTGGTTATCTTGAAAAACTAAAAATGCTGCCAGTGTTCAGGCACGCAGCCTCCCCTTGCAGGGGAGGAGCCTGAGGTATGGTCCAAACAGGCAGGACCATGTTGAGTCCTCACTTCAGGATCAGTTCTCTCTAAAGTCACAAACCAAGTCTGTGAGGAAATCTGGGCAGGAGTGAGGATCCTCATTTTACACATGTGGAAACTGAGGCTCAGAGGGGCTTACTCAAGGTTGCGTGCTAAGGCCAGAAGCCTCTTTGTGACCCCTTCCAGAGTCAGGGTCTGTGAACTGCAACACTAGAGCCTTTCCTGTGTGCTCTGGGAATTCTGAAAAACTGGATCCAGAACCTGTCGCAGCTGCATATCCTATAGCTTCTCAGGAGCTCAGTCTCCTCAACTGTAAAATAAGGGGGTTGTGGTAATTACTAGTATAATTGCTACTACAGAGTATTAGCATTTCAAGGTCCTTTCTAGCTTAACATTTGCTCCCAACCTGATCACCCTTTTAAAATAAAAAGAATCATGCTCAGCTGAAAGCTGCACTGCCACAGCCAGAGAGCACCTACTGCTCCGGGCCTCTTCCACTTATAGCCCCTCAGAGACCCAGTCCCACGGCCTGCACCCCCTAAAATTCAACCAAGAAAGATGTTGCAGTATATGAGGCTGGAGGCTTCTCTCCAGGCACAGGACTGTTTCCCTGTAAGAAAAATGTGGCGCAGTTCAGTCTGACTTGGAGAGCATGCGGTTATGATAATTTGAGCTCCGTTCAATTATTCCAATTAAATGCATGAGCGGAATAAGTGTAGCTGATGGGCTGGATTCTTGTTAAGGAAAACACACAGATTTCTCTTTCAAACTGGAAGTCATCTCTAACCAACAGGCCCAAATGAATGAAGTAACTTTAGACCTTTTGCTTTTCGGCCTATGCTTTGCTCGGAGGAGAAATATGCCTGGCTCACCAGGACATGGAGCCCTTTCGGGTGATCTGCTCGCCTTAAATTCAGCTAATTAAATTAAGCCACCACCAACTCACTCTTAACTTAGGGAAGCAGAGGCCCATAAATTATGCTGCCCTGAGCTCCCCACAAATGGTCTCTCCCCAAAGAGAGCTTTGCCATTTGAGAAAATGCATCCAAAGGCAGCACAAGGCAGTGAGACCCTGGTAATTGGTCCTCTCTCAGCCCGCCAGTGAAGAGATAATGAGCGGCCTATGCTTGTGGAAACTCACCAAACAGGAAAGGAAAGGGCCAGGGCCCCAGAACTTACACCAATGGCTGGCCAGGCTTCCTCAGCAAGCACACCGTGCCATGGTAGCTGCAGGACAAAGGGGGCATGAGAACCTCTCTCTCTGGTCTATCTTGAACACACTCCTCAGGGCCCCTGAACCAGCAAGAGGCTGCAAACCTGAACCACGGCAGCCAGCAGGACTTGAAGATGCTTCTGTAAACCTTGCTTGTGCCACGCGACTGCATAGTGCCCAAACTCAGGCGCTTGAGTAATGGTCCTGGAGTTGTACAGGAAGACAGCCTTGCACTCTGGGCCCCTGGGGTAGTGGCTCCAACATTATCCAGCAACTCTTGACAACTTTCTGCAAAGCAAACCAGGCAAGACTTCCTGGAGGAAGAAGAGAAACAGTCATAACCCTTGGAAAGCCCCTTACAGTTAGCTAGAGGAAACCCTTTCACTCAGCTCCCCATGGTCCTTCCAAAGTACCCAGGGGAACAGAGTGGGGGGTAGGCTCCAGATAATGGCTCTGCCTCTCTGTGTTCCCAGAAGTTACTATTTTTCTGCCAAAGCAAAGGAAAAAGCTCTCCATCATTTTAGCAATGGGAGTGGCCCCCATTATATGCAGGGAAATCCCCCGAGTGTGTCAGGGGGAAGATCAGCAAGAGCCATGAAGCCGGCAAAGTAAAAATGCAGGCAGGCCTGGGAAGGGAAGTTTGCGGAGAGCTAATCCCCCTGCACCAAGGGACTGATTTTAACAAGGCAGGCTGTTTGCGAGGCAGTGCGAGCTGCCTCACATGTGCTGTTGTGGCAGGCTTTTCTGCTTTGTTCTACATTCAGAATTTTCTCATTTCAGGCTTTGTTACGCAAAAATGTCTGTTCTGCAAAAACCAGCTCCATTTTGGACAACTCCTCAACTTAGGGGACATTTTCCAAACGTCATTTCTCTGTAGCATGCTGCCACTTAAAACAACAAGGTGGACAGGGTGGTTTCGGGTTCACTCCCCATCCACATCTGCCTCTGATCCCTGCGGAGCTGGAGCACACCCTAGGGAGAAGCTGAGCGCCTGGGCTGAGGAACAACCTGGGTAATTGGGCTCTGTAGCTAGGAAAACCCAAAGGCCACGGAGGAGCCAGGGCTGGTTCCTCCCCATGCTGCTCCCTAGCCCTGCTCTCGCAGGATTTGGACAATAGCTATAATAGCAGATATTACTGAGCGCCGTGCCCCAGGCACCATGCCAGGCACTTTACATGCACCATTTCATTTAATCCTCACAGCAACTCTGTGAGGTGGGCACCACTATCCCCTCTTACAGACAAAGAAACTGAGGCTTAGAGGAGCTCAAGAAGTTGGCCAGGGGCCCACAGCTGGCACCTGATGGAGTTGGGTTTCTAGAGCAGTGCTGAGTCCCAAACACTATTCCTAAGCTTGCTTGCCCACCCCCAAGCATGCGCCCTCTCCGCCCTGTGACTGGGCTTTGAGAGCCAATGGGTACAGGTTGCTATGCTAGGAAAAGCTAGTGAGCACAGAGAAAGAAACTCAGGCTGCTGGCCCCACTGCTCTCCTGACAAGCCAAGAGGGTGCCAGTACGCTACTGCAGAGCCATGTGCTTCTGGGACAAACCTGTGACAGCACACTCACCCTAAGCTGGGGAACAGTGTGAGACCCTCTGGGCAGCCTGAGGGGCAGCATCTGTCTCAGTGCCAGAGTAGCTGGGTATTCACAGAGCAGTCCCATCAGAACCATCCCACCACGTCAACCAGAACACTGGAGGCAGCCGGCTGGGCCACTTTCTGAGTCACAGAGGGGCGTGGGTGATGCAAGGAAGCCAAGCTGAAAATTGACCTTTTCCTGAGGTCACTGCCAGCACAGCCCTGCTCACATGGCAGGCATGTACCAATGCTTTAACCCACAGCAAGGGGACCAGGCAACTGGGCCAGTATGTAATGCTACCAGCACTGGGAAAATCCACCAGTGCCCTCAGCAAAGGGGGAGCAACATCCTGGCAAAGTCAACACCCTGACAGAGGCCCGACCATGCGCAGCACCCGCTCCAAGGGCTCTCATTCCCCAGCACATGGCACAAGGTAGCCACTTCTCCCAGTGGCCTTAGGTAAACACACACCGATTGGTACTCACTGAAATCTGGATATGAGAGCTGGAAGCCCAGAGTTGTAAGCATTCAGACTTCGTTCATTCTGTCAGCCATCAACCACAAGACTGAGCACAGCTCTCGGGGTGTGGCTGCCATCAGCCAGAACGGCCACATCTGCTTGCATTTCATCACCAACATGGTAGAGTTTGACTCTCAGCTGACCTTGAAATTCACAAACTCCAGCAGGGGTGGGGGTGGAATGGGGGATAGGAACCAAGTGAAAGCTGCTAAAAGGAAGCAGAAATAAAACAAGCTGGGGCTGCCCTGTGGCCCCCAGAATTAAAACCAAATGAATATATGAAAGGGCACTTTTCCCAGCTATTTGGGCTCCAACACTCTCAGCTTTAATCAAGTTCCTGGGAGAGAAAGCTTCAAGTGCCCGTAATTTCCTACCTGCCTTCACCTGCATGCCGCAGCCTGGATCTGGGAATTATTTGGAGCTGACTTTCCCCAAAGGCATAAGCCCCGCTGCAATGTCCTCTCCCAGGCCAGTCCTGGCTCACTGTATCCTGACAGGGTACCTGGGACCTGGGCTTCCCAGCCCTGGGCAGCAGCCAGAAAGAGGTTTACATTTCCCTGGTGTGTCTGGAAGACTCCAGAGAAGGCCCGTATAGGGGAAGACACAGTCACCAGCCTGTGACACTGACACAGTCACTAATGCAGGGGACGTCTGAACCCGGAGTGCTGATTAACAGTTGAAGTTACACCTTTGCCTTCTACTTCATGGTGCTTTTGACAGGTAGAGTCAGAGAGGGCACCTAGGATGAAGATGCAGGAGGCCACACTTGCTGTAGGACAATAGAAGAGGCCCATTGTTTCCTGGCCCCAGGTTCCCCCAGCAGCAGAGCGCTGGAAAAGACAAGGATGCAGCTTATCTTCATACAGGTACACACATTAGTATATATGTGCACACCTTTTCACTCTACAAAGATTCTTCATTCCTCCTGACCAAAGCTCTAGGGGGAGGAGCTGAGAGAGGAGAGATGGTCTTCTCATGGTCACAGAGCTGGCAGGCAGCAGAACAGGAATGAGACTCACATCCATGCGGCTTATAGGTCTGTGCGTTCCATGGCTCCACATTGCCTCCGGAGACCTTTCCAGCTCTGGTATTCACACACCAGCTCTGGGACTTCCATGCTGCTTGCTCCTGGGGACTCACCCCTAGAGAAATTATGGCAGCCATGTTCTAGAGTGAGCCTCAGAGCCCCAGAGCAGAGGGAAGGCAGGTGAGGAAGAGGAAGCTGAAACAAGCAAGAGGCATCATGGGAGGGCAAGGGCCGAGGTCCCTTGCCACAGCTGCAGCAATCTCCATCAGCACTTCCCCGAGGGCTTGCAGTGGACCAGGTGCTTCCCATCTCCTCTCATTCCATCCCCACACAGGCCTCTGAGAGGGGACTGTAGGTAGAGTATCCCCAATCCAAAGCACTGATCTGTCAAAATTCAAAACCTTTTAAGCCCTAATAGAACATCACAAATGGAAAAATTCAATACCTATCCTCAAATAATGGGCCATAGTCAAAACACAGGTATTTTGTTTTTGTTTTTGTTTTTGTTTTTGTTTTGTTTTTGTTTTCTGTTTGTTTTTTGTGGGACCAGGGTTTAAACTCATGACCTTGCACTTGCCAGGCAGGCACTTGTGCCACAAAGCAAAACACAGGTATGTTTTAAATATTGTATAAAATTTTACCCAGGTTCTGTCCATAAAGGTATCTATTTAACACAAGTGAATTTCATGTTTAAACGTGGACACCATCCCTAAGATAGCTCGTTGTATATAAGCAATATATAGATATGCATATAGATATATAGATATATAGATATATAGATATGCACACACAATCTAGAGCACTTCTGGTTTCATATGTTTTGGATGAGATACTCCATCTATGTTATAATTCTAATTTTATAGATTCATTCCTTATCCACTCAACATGCAATTGCTTAAATGTTAGATACTGTAAGAAAACTGGAACTTGGGGTGAAAAAGTGATTATCCAAGGCCCTACTTCAAATTAGGGCATAGCCAGGAGGCCCAGAAGCATGCCGGGCCAAAATTCCCTGCCTACAGCAGGAGCCACTGGAGCCCTTCCAGCATGGTTAGACAGACCTTGACTCCTAGGGGTACATAACACTTCCACAGAGGAGGTAAAACCAAACTCTCCCTCTCCCATGAGCCCTCTGCAGGAAATGGGACAATGCTCTCCTGGGTTCAAGTCCTAAGTCTGACATCTAACTAGCTTCCAGTGAGCCCCTGGCCCACAGCTTCCTCAACTGAAATTAAAGGGGCCATAGGTTTATGTAACGAGCAAAGAAAGGAAGATATCAGTGAACGTGCAAAGATTCTTCTCCACCTACACTTGGGTCCTCACACCACCCCAGCCCCAGCCTTCTGCAGCAGTGGGTCCCTGGGCCCTGAGTGCCGGGCTGAGCAGCCCCAGAGCTGGGGAAGTGCCCTTCTTTAAGGTAGTCAACAGTCAAATGAAAGGACCTCAAGTGGGCTCCCTGACACTGTGCACAAAATGTGGGACATTTCTAGGCAGGAAGTAGGTCTTCACATCCCTTTAGGCCAAAGGAGGAATATCTCAGCCAGGAACCCCCAGAACAAGGTGTCTGTTTGGATTCCAGTTTCTTGAAAACGAAAAGAAACAACCCTCTCCCATGGGTGCCCAGCAAGCAAGGCTGCCCCAGCCAAGACCCACTTCCGTAGCTGCAAACCAGGGCACCTCCGGCACAGGCAAAAGCACCCTCTGCAGCCAGAGGGCTTCTTGACAGTTATTGGCAGGGCTGGACTCCTGCCGATGAGCAGGGGATAAGGGTGGGGGCTTGGGGGGAGCCAATTTTGTTTCCTGGGGAGGAACAATTGCTGACAGCCATCCATAGGAAAGCAGAGGCGCATACCACATAATCTAAACTCAGAGCAGCCCAGGTCTACCCTCAACCCAGAAATGAGCTTGTTAGAAAAGCCTGGATCCCAGCCGTTTCCCTTGACAGCTTCCTTCCCCTAATACAGGCAGCAAATTGGCAACCTGTCCTCGGGCATTTGCATCCGGTGTCCCTGGAGGGAGATATCTCTATTATTCTGTTTTGGATAAAGGAGGTTGTTTGAGATGACAGGTAGCAAACGCCTCTTTAATAAACCACACAAGCAGCAGGAGAGAGGCAGACTGTGGAGAGGGACTTGACAAATAGGTAGATTTGCAACCCAGGAGCATTAGCAGGGCCAGCCAGAGCAGGGAGCAAGGGAATGTTGGGGCTGTGAGATAAATCACCCCCTTGTTAGTCTGGTTTAACCATCTCCCTGCTGGGCTGCTGTCCACCCCCACACCACCGACAGACTCAGGAAATGGACTCAGGGCTTCCTGACCCAGCCCCTGCAAGCCACAACTTGCTCCAGAGCTCACCCTCTGTCACAGTACAGCTAAACTTCCATATCACTTTGCGGGTCTTTGAAGACTGGTCTCTGCTCTTTCCTCATCTTTATCTTGGTCTCTGCTCCCAAATTGGTCTCCAGTTTCTCAATTATCCCAACTTCAGAAAAAAATGGACATTTACTTGCACTAACCACGGTCCTCTGCAGTACCTCGTTCGCCTCCTGCCTCCTTGGATGCCAGTACTTACTACAGTGTTCAAACAGCGGCCCATTCGTTTTCCTTCCCCAGCTCTACCTTCTCCCCTTTTCCCAAACCAAAGGAGTTGGCCTAGGGTGTGAGCTCTGTCCAGTGGTACGCTGGCAAGTTCTTCGTAGACAACTCAAAGAAAATAAGAGTCCAACTTGAAGTATTTACCAATTTCTAAGTAATAGTCCCGCGATGACTGACGTCAAGTTTCTAATGATCTGTCACTGAACACAGAGCTGGGAATACTCACGACCTGCCTGTATAAGCTGGTCCTGACACCCACTGCTTTGATTCCTCTTTAGTCCCACCTCCTTTCTCCTCCCCAAAGAACATTTTGAACTCCAAAAATTTAGCACACACAATCGAACCTCTCCCCAGACCCCCACTGATCTTCTCCTGCCCATGAGAATAGCACAGCTCTTCACCTCATATAGCCTGGATCCAAATCACTCTCCTTTATTTAAAAGCCCCAGTGTGACTTTGGGTGCATTCGGTAACCATTCTGTGCCTTGGTATCCATATCCATAAAAGACACTCCTAGCTCACAAGGCAATACATTGCACATACCTGGCACATAGTAGGTGCTTAAGAATATTATCATGCTTTTGTGTTGTCTATGTCAGGATCTCATTACACAGCTGAGGGCTGCCCACGAAGGACCATGGGCTTGTTTGCTTGTCAAGGACAGACAGATGTGGTTGAGCAGAAGGTAGAGCCAAAATCCCCCACCCCCCTCCCACTCCCTGCAACACCTGCTCTTCTAGCACGGCCTGGGCACACCAGTTCTTCACTGTGATACATATGGAATCACCAAGGAACTTAACAACCATCTCGAGCCTGGATTCCCCATCCCTTATTTCCTAGGCCTGAGCACCCCTCTGGGCATCAGTGTTAGCTTTTCAATCTTTGCAGGTGGCTCTAATATGCAGCTAGACCAGGAATGATGAGGAGACTGAACAGTGGGGCTTCTCAAAGTATCAGGTCACCACGCATGAAAGAAGGCAGCATTCACTGCCAGAAGCCAGTTCTGGGTGCTCTTCTTAGTGCCCCAAACCCACAAGCAGATAACTTCTGGGGCTGAAGTAACCTGCAAAGGCCATGTTGCAAGGTGGTTCCAACCCCAATGGGGCCCCAGACCAGCAGGTGGGCAGGGCTCCCAGGCAGGAATGCTGAGGTTCCATGCAACACCCTCACCAAGTGCCTACCTCATTGTCCAAACTCTCCTGATCCTAGGGCCAAAGCAGGGGTTCAGCCTTGTAGAAAGCACTCATAGTGGTTGTGCCTGCACAGCCACAGCCCATGTCCTCTACACAGTAGCCAGGCAGCTAACACAAACAAAAGGGCCAGGGACTGATTTTTCAGACCTAGCCAGGAAGTCTTTCAGAATCCTCTGGGGCACTGCTTGAACAACGGACAAAACCCAAAGTATCCCCTCCACAAAAGGGAGTGTCCTCACTGGCTGCTAATGTACTTTCTACAAACTGATATTTCTATGGGGTATTCATCAGAAATAGGGGAGAGGCTGGTTTAGATTCAAATGCATTTGAATAAAGCTAAATTAAAGTTAATTTAAACAAAATTAAATATATTTCTTTACTGCAGGACTTCTTAGAGTCTCTCTCTCTCTCTCTCTCTCTCTCTCTCTCTCTCTCTCTCTCTCTCTCTCTCTCTTTCTGAAACAGGGTCTCACTATGTAATTCAACCCAGCCTTGAACTCACTATGGATCCCAGACTGGCCTCAAACTCCTGCCTTGGCTGCCTGGGTGCTGGGATTATAGGCAAGCACCACCACAACCAGAATCAGAGTCTTTGACATAATGACATGCATAAGGAATCTCCAACAGAGCAGGCAGATGCAGTGTTTCCCAAACTTCTTGGACCACTGGGCCACCTTCCCACATGAGTATCTCAGGACCAGCAATGCAAAAAGTGTATCTAGTAAAGCCTCAGGGAAATTACATGGCTAACATGGGCCCTGCCATTGCATCAAGCAGAAGACAAACTGCCTGTCCCCATCTCTACTAAGGGATGTTCACCCAGAAGAGAAGCTACTCTGGAAGTACAGGGGAAGACTGAATTAGGATCCTCTCCAGATTCCACAAATAGGCTTGAGCAGGCTTGGGCAAAGCGTGGATTATGTAAATACGTATTTAGGGACTTTTTAAACACAGATTATTCACCCAATTAACTCTAATAGTCCCTCAGAGCTGAGAGAGACTATTGTGTAAACATGTAGGGCTGAATATGGCCTCAGCCCCAAGATTTCCTCAAAAGACGGGTTTATGAGTCCCCCAGAAAGGTTCTCTCTGAGCCCCAACTTGGCAGATAAGTTCATTGCCCGGAAGGGAATTCTTGTCTAAAATTTGAAAGGAGTAAGAAGAGAAAGAAGGATCCGGTCCCCTTTAAGTAAGCAAGGAGCTCTCTGGGTACAGATTTTATATATTTTTTCATTTGCCATAAAACATACATTATATGACACCAAACATCTGGTAGCCTCTGGTAGCCTAAATCCCAATAATGGAAGAAATTGTAGATTTCTCTCCAGAAGCCACTCATACTCATATTGCAGCTATTTCCCACTAGATACAACATGGCCAGAGCAGAGACCAGCCTCCTGGTTTCCCTGGAAGCTGTGAGAACCCCACCACTAGCCAGCCCACATGCCAGCCCCAGGCTGTGCACCTAGGAGAAATTAAGCTACTCCAGGAGATGGTACGAGGCCATTTCCTCATCCTAGGAAGACTATGGTTAAGGAGATTTGTCCATGGTCAGATCCACTAACACACAAGTGACAGGACTATTTTCCAAAATTCATCCAGGAATAGAATCTCCCTAGACAGGCACGAGTCTAAGGACCCATCTCCCACAGCTCTCCAGACAGAAAAATGGGCTGGTCCTTGCTTGGCTCCAATCTACTCTCTATGTTCCCTAATACAAGAGAAAGAAACCAGAGATGTGTTCCTCCACCTCTCACTGGCACACAACACACAATATAGCTTCCTGTCTGTCTCCCCAAATGCCACCTGGAGTTCTCTCCATAGCCATGCCCAAGTGTCTCCTTGGAAAAGTACCTCTCCTACCAGTCTCCCAGGCTCCTCTCTGGCTTGCTCCATCCAAAGTCCATTTTTGGCAGGCAAATATCATCTTGGCCCATTTTGGCACAGGGTTCTTCCCACTGACCATTGGCAGAGACCTAACACTGCTCACAGATAACTGTACTTGTTATCCAGAGCTCAGCTCAAACACTGCTTCCTCCAAAGTCCTTCCTTGATCCCTGAATACCAAGATCTCTCATTATGAGCTCTCAAAGCAACATGCTTCTCCATAATTTCTTGGTGGTAGACTCCAAACAAAAACAATTTCCAATGCCCAGCACCGAGCACACAATAGGTGTGCCATCAGGCATCTGATGAAAGCACTCCTCCAAGACAAACACTCAGAAGGAACACGGCATCTCTAAGCCTAGCACTAAGAATAGTGTTAGAACCTACAAAGAAGAGAGGAAGCAGTGGACATGTCTGGGGCATGTGGATCCATGAATCCTTGAGTTTGTCCTCCTGACAACCCTGGGAGGTCCATGCTGTTAAGCGCATTGTAAACCAATGGTGAGATCGGGATGTAAATGAACATCCAGCTAACTCCAAAGTCCATTCTCTTTCTCTTACAAGAGTATACAAGAGTCTGACATGACAACTGGCTGTGCTGACAAGAGGTAGGGAGGGCCCAAGCAGAAGACAAAGTAGGAGTAAAATCATGGCAGCATGAGATAGCCAGTGTGGTGCAGGGCAACTCAAAGGGTCCCATAGGCTCTTGAGAACACTCACAGAAAGCCTGTGAATCTTGGGGGAGGGAGTCACACATGCCAGGTGTGGGCATGTCGGCATTCTCCTGGATGGCAAAGAGCAGCAAACTGAAGCTTCCATGTCCTCCGTGCTTGAGGTGACCACCAGCTGCTCCAGCATTACACATAGCTGAACTCCATCTAGACTTTTTAGCTGGGCCTGGCGAGGCCCTGGCTGGCAGGAACGAACAAGCAAGCGAATGAATGACAGCACACATTGTTTCTCTCTCAAAATCATATCCCGAATTAGCATTACAATTAGCAGCCCCTAAGATCTAAGGGAAAAATATATCCTAGTACAATCTTGGGGATCACAGGACTGGAAAGGATAAAGATCTGGGCCCAAAGAGAGCCTTTGGGGATGAACTGCATGCTGTTGCCTCATTTCAAAGCCCTCAGCCCTCCTCCAGGAAGCCTTCTGGAGAAAGCAGTCAAGTCCTCCTATACTTGTGGCCTGCCAGAGTCCTGCCCACATCCCTCTCCTCTCACCCACTGCCTAGTGCTATTCTCTTGGATTTTTAACAGCAGAAAATGTTGCCAGGTTCTTAACACCAGTCCCATGTTATCTTGTTAATCCCTGGTCTTCAGTGTTTCTCTTTAGTCCATCACCATATGGCTTCTCCTGGATTACAACCTCCCACAGGGCTGAAACTTGTCCCTTCACCTCTCAGAGTGGCAGCCAGCATGTGCAGGCAGGCATCTCATGCCCAATTCATCTCAAAAGCATTTCGGGTTGTGTTTATGTATTGCAGAACTCCAAATCCATCAGACAACCAACACTTCCTGGGAGCCTACCATGTGAACAAAATGGAGGGAAACTGAGTTTGCTGCCTCAGTGGATCAACAGAAATTCATCTCATGAAACATAACAATACACATGACAGGGGAAAGTTCAAGAGAAGGCATTTTGGAAGGCCTCATGAGCTGAAAAACCACAGAAGAGCGCAGCAGATGGATGCCAGCCGTCAGAAGAGAGACAGTGCAAGACCTTCATCCTGGGCCAGGAAGCAGAAACTTCAGAGAGGAGCATTTGAGGGCAGAGGAGATAGCTCAGTGGAATAGGTGCTTGTCTAGCAAACTCAAGGTCCTGAGTTTAATCCCTGGTACCATCAAAAAAGAAAAGAAAAGAAAAACAAAGAGGAGAGTTTTTGAGCACATTAGTGAGTCTGGCAGCACTGAGGCATGAGGTCTTGTCGCTGTTAGTGAACTTGTGGTGCCCATGCCGGACCACAGCCTTAAAGATTAGCCATAATGGCTGAAAACAGTGATAATGAAACAGTGGCTGCTCTGGAAGCCAAATCTGTCATCAAATTGAGGCTCAACCACTTAACAACAGACTTTAATGTAATAGTAGAAGCACTGAGCAAATCTAAAGCAGAACTCATAGAAATTAGTGGAGATAAAACTAATATCAGAGGATCTCCAAACAAAACCATCCCTGAAATAACTGATGAGTATAAAAATGATGTGAAAAACATATCTATTCATATTAAAGGCTTCCCAATGGATGCAACCCTTGATGACATCAAAGAATAGCTAGAAGGTAAAGGCCAAGTATTAACTATCCAGATGAAAGAACATTGCACAAAGCACTTGAAGGATCAATATTTTCTGTGTTTGAAAGGATTGAGTCTGCTAAGAAGTTTGTAGAAACTCTGGGCCAGAAGTACAAAGACACAGACTTGCTAATACTTTTTAAGGAAGATTATTTTGTAAAGAAAAATAAGGAAAAAAAATAAAGTGGAAGCTAAAGTAAGAACTAAACAAGAGCAAGAAGAAAAACAGAAGTTGGCAGAAGATGCTGAAATAAAATCTCTAGAAGAAAAGACTGACTGTTTGCTGAAGTTTTCAGGTGACTTATATGATCAGACCTGTAGAGAAGATTTGCATGCCCTCTTCTCAAATCATGGTGGAATAAAATGGATAGGCTTTATCAGAGGAGCAAAAGAGGAGATAATTCTACTAAAGAAAAAGCAAGGAAGCACTGGATAAAGTCAAAGATGCAAATAATGGCAGCCTACAATTAAGGAACAATGAAAAGACATGGCAAGTACTGGAAGGAGAAGTGGGAAAAGGAGCTTTAAAAAACTCATAGAAGATCAACAAAAATCTTTAAACAAATGGAAATCAAAAGGTCGCAGATTTAAAGGGAAAGGAAAAAGAAATAAAGCTGCCCAAACTGGGTCAGGTAAAGGAAAAATACAGTTTCATGGCAAGAAAACAAAATTTGACAGGGATGAAGAACGTGATGAAAATGGTGCAGCTGGACCAGTGAAAAGAGCAAGAGGAGAACCCACCACGGAAGAACCTGCAGTGGAACCACAGAAAACAGAGAACCAATAGTTAGTTTAGTGAACAATTTAAATGGTTTTAACAGCTGCTTTTTGTCTTTGGAGGCTTTTAAAAAGAAAAACAAATTAGGTCCACTTCGATGTCCACCTATAAAATTTTTTTTTTGTTTTAACTTGTCTTTTCGTTGCTGTTATTCCAAACACATTTTTTAAAATATATAGTTCTTTGTTCACATGATTCAAATACCAAAAAGGAAGACTGTTCCACTAAATTGCCTTTGTGGAACATGAGAATGTATTAGTAAAAAATAACAAAATATACACTGTATAAAAAGTAAGAACTTGCTCGTTCCTTTTTGTTAAGATCTTCAAACAGAAGAGAAAAACAAAAAGGAGGATTTCAACTGAGCTTTAAGGACCAGCTAGAATGTTGATGTATAGAGAAAAAGGAGATGTCAATACAACTGAGCAGAGGGACTGAAGAGGACTGAGATAGATGGAGGCTGAGAGAAAGTTGAACCCAGAGACCTCAGCCAACTGAATCTGTGACTAGTCCAGTCCACACAGCACTGTGGGTCTCAACAATTCACAGCACTGCACACATGCATATGTGTGTATGTGTGTGTGCATCCATGAGTGTGTCTGCGCATATACACATGAACACACTGTATCACCAGCCAAGGTGATTATGCAAATCTGAGGCTAGGCTGCTTCTCCCATGGGAACCAGCCAGCAGGCAACACTTGGGACTCTGAGAGTACAGTCAGCAGGCACCAATCCCAATAATGATGCTTATCTTGTTCTTGGAAAACACTCATGGTGTCAACCATAAAGACCATAGGCACAAGGAAGGCCAAGTAAGGAACTACAGCACACCACCCTACCAGCACTTTCTTATAGCCATTTAGCAAGGCCTGTGCCCAAGGCCATCCCAGAGTTCCAAGAGATTAGGCTGTGGTTCTATCTAACACCTTCATATCACTGTCCCTGGCAGCCAGGGACCCCAGGCACTTTTCCAGCTGCAGCATTTACTCAACAGGCCCTGTTCAGGGTGAGGATTTTAGAGTGCACCAAAGCTCACCACAGCATCTAGAAAGGCTGAAGTTGCTGTTCACATAACAGAAGACTTTGAAGGAAAATTCTGTCCCCTCTCTAAGCATCAGCTTCTTCATCTAAACATAGCAGGGCTTGATGACATGATATTTAAGAACAGTGTATTCTAGAACTCTAAGGCGCAAAGGAGTCATGTAATTCCCATCTGCTCAGCAATGGGGCCAGAGTTCACCTGGGCACCAGCCTGGCTTTCTTATTTTGATAAGGGAAACCGCTGGCTGTGTCTGCAATGGTATTTGTGTAACAGCTCTGAGATTGGGTACACACAATCCCCTCACCATGCCAACAAGTATGCTCTGTGTTGAACTGGTGTGAAGTCTGTAGGCTGAGTTCTAGACTTGAGTCTTGTTATGATTTGATCCTTAAATGACACCCAAAATCTCATATGATAAAGACAGTCCTTAAAGCAACAATCATCAGTGACTTGGGAGAGAGCTTGGTGATCTAAGTGCCTGCCTAGCAACACAAGGACCTGGGTTCAATCTCCAGTACTGTATACCATGCCAGCCCTGGAATCCTTGGTACGCTATGCCGACCACTGAAATAGGGTGTGGTGGCATGCACCTGTAATCCCAGCTCTGGGGAGGCTGAGACAGAGGGATCACTACAAGTCTGAGCTGTGCAGTAAAACCAAATAGATAGACAGACAGATAGATAGATGGATGGATAGATAGATAGATAGATAGATAGATAGATAGATAGATAATTTTTTAAAATGATACGGGGTGGAGCTTTGGGAAGGCGACTGAATCACGAAGGCTCTAACATAATGAATGCCTTAATCTATTGTCTCATACCCAAATGGGTTTGGAAAGGGACTTTTTTTTTTTTTTTTTTTTTTTTGTCTTTTTCAGACAGGGTCTCGCTATGCAGTTCAGACTGGTCTTGAGCTCACTTTTGTAGCCCAGGCTGGTCTCGAACTCACATCGATCCTCCTGCCTCAGCCTCCCTAGTGCTGGGATTACAGGCGTGCGCCACCACGCCTGGCTGGAAAGGGACTTTCTTATAAAAGCAAGGCCTGTGCTTCTTTCCATCTCCATGAGGTGAGATCCTTTGCTTCTTATAAAAGCAAGGCCTGTGCTTCTTTCCATCTCCATGAGGTGAGATCCTTTGCTCCAATATGCACCCCCTGCCATTATGCTCTGCTTCCCCACCCACTGACCATGGACTAAAAGCCTTTACCTCAATGAATTAACAGGAGTTCCTCTCATGAAATATCATAACAGTAGCGCCCATTGACCATGGACTAAAGCTCTGAAGTAATGAGACAAGATGAATCTCTCCTCCTTTACGATGATTCTTCTCAGGGTTTTCACCAGGACCACAGAATGCTGATGAACAATAGGCCTTCCCTAACTATACCTGGGATTTGGCACAAGCCTCTGCTCTTCATGGCCTCCAGCACTGTGAGAGCCAGTTGCCTTCCAGCTAGTATCCCATAAGTCTCCTCTCCTTACTCCCTAGAAAATATAGAGAGGAGTCACCCTCAGGCAGTCCAGGGCTCAGAGCCTGGCAAAGTACACAAACAAGTCACTCATCACAAAATAAGAACAACAAAAGGAGTATCAATAATCATATAAATGTAAGCAGACCAAGTAGCATACAATCTACTACAGCACACTCACCTCCCACAGCAGTTTTGCTTTCCTCAGATTCAGATATGATCACCCAATGTCTAGAAATATTAAATGGAAATAAACAATTCATAAATTTTAAATTATATGCCATCCTGGTAGTATGATGAAGGCTCATGTTATCCTGCTCACCTCACCTGCAAACTGAAGGGCCCCTGGTCCAGCATGTCCACTCAATATGTGCTATCCACCAGATATTCACTTAGTAGGCATTCCTTAGCCACAGACCAACCAGCCTAGTACCACAGAGCTTGTGTTAAAGCAACCCCTGAATGCTCAAGAATGGCCCCCAAACACAAGAGTAGTGGTGCCAGCAAATCAAATATGCTGAAGTGATGCTCCAAAAGTGCTTCCAGCCAGGCATGAGATCCCATCCCTCAGTTTGAGCCCAGTCTGGGCTTTATAGTGGGTTTGAGGACAGCCTGAGCTATATGCTAGACCCTGTCTCTAAATAAAATATAAAAAATAAATAAATGAATAAATATGCCTCCATTAAATGAAAAGACAAAAGTACAATAATATATTTTGAGAATGAGATCACATTCCCATGGTTTTTGTTACAACATATGGTTATAACTGATATATTTTATTATTAGTTGTTATTCTTAATCTCTTATTGTGCCTGATTTATAAATTAAACTTTATCATAGTATCATAGACATATACACACATAAAAAGTATATATATATATATATATATATATATAATATATATTATATATATTATATATATTATATATATTATTTATATATAATATATAATATATATATATGACTACCAGTTTCAGGCATCTACTGGAGGGCTCTCAGAAAATAACCTTCATGGATAAACTAGGACTACTGTGCCATACTAGCAAAGAATAAAAAGATTAGCAAGCTAACCATGAATGCATATCTGTGTTATTCCAGCCATTTGGGAGGCTGAAGCAGAAGGATCACAAGTCTTAGGCTAGCCTGCTCAGTTTAGCAAAATACTGTCTCAAAATACAAATTTTGAATAGAGCTGGGGACATTATTCAGTAGTAGAGCACTTGCTTAGCATGTGCAAGACCTTGGGTGCAATCCCCAGTACCACAAAAATAAAGATGATTAACAAAATTCTGGATGGACAGGGTATAGGGTTAGGGAACAGGAATTTTCTTGCTATAGTGCCAGAGCCCTGTGTAGAGAGATAATTTGGTGTTAGGTATCAAAATAATAAACACACATATCCTTTGAACCTGCAGAAAGATACGACTGCAAAGATACTTGCCAGTTTGTTTTAATAAAGAAAAAGCAGAAATAATCACCTAAAGATGCACAGAGAGAAAGCTACCATGATTTTGTGGTGTTCACAAAGCACTCTGTGACTAAAGCGGCCACACTTCTCCTGGGCTGAGACGATGGCAACCTTCATGTGCTAAACTCTGTCCCTCTACAACGGGGCAGTGTACGGTCCACAGAGTTCAGAGTATCTATAAAATATTGGTTTAATGAACAGGGAAAGTCCACTATATAGAGTGTGTGAGGAGGGAAAACCAAGTGTAAACAACATGATACACTTATCTAATGAAGTACATGTTCATAGTATTTTCATCAAAACATCAACATTTCTAGTTAGTGGAATTTTCACTTTAACTTCCTTGATTTTTTAAATTTCTTTTGTACCTTTGTGTATTTCCTGAGAAACTTTAATTGAGCATGTGTCATTTTCATTTTTAATAATTTCTCACTTCACTGCCCCACCCTAGCAAAACTGGATAATAAACATTTGACTTTGGTTGCGTCTTCTTAGTTTACCATTGCATTCTCAGAGTTAGGGTGGTGGCTGGTATAACATAGACCCAAAACAGCATGTTGGTCTGAATAGCTGAGGGCAAATGTGCTTCTTACACATGTATGGGTCCCCCATCTACCTCAGCAATTCTTCTAGCTGAAATGGAAAACTCCTGAGTTTCCTATGTACCCAGACACCTGCCTCTAGGTCATCCAACCCCCCTCTGAGCCCCCCTGGACCACACACATGTGCACACACATGCATGCACACATGCTCAAGTACACATCACCACCACCACCACCTTTCTGCTACACTGCATTCTGACCTTGACTCCCAAGGAAATCTCCTCCCCCGTATCAGCTGCTCTGATCATAAAACAGGTGTCCAGATGGGAGGGACCAAAGGGGAGGCAGGCAGGGCCAGGAAACTCTCGTCACCATATTACATGAGATGCCTGTTGCCAAGTGCCCACTCTGGACCAGGCACACAATGCTTTCCACACATAATATGTAAATCAGGATCCTCACTGAACAGATAAGGAAATTTGTGCTAGAAGAAGACAAGTCACCTGCTCAAGGCCACACAGCTGGCAAATTGCGATCCAAATCTGGACTCCACAACACCAAAGTTTGTACTTTCAAGCATTTCTGTCTAAGGATGTGAGAGGGAGGGGAAGATGGGAGGGGAAAGCAAGGGAGTAGTAGAGAGCTGAGAGGCAAAAGCCACCAGAGTGACAGCAAGCTAGAACCTGAGTAAGGGGGCATTCTTGAACATAAGCATGGGAAAACAATAGGCTCAATGTTGCTCACTCTGTGACATGTGGGGTGGGAAGCAGACAGTGGCAGCTACTGAGTCCCAGGGCCTAATCTAGAGAAAAGACTGTCCATGCCCGAAGGAATCAGTCTCCATGCTCTGACATGGGGGGAAAGGGTTTATAAATGACACCCTGGTTGCCTGTCTTCCCCAGGGTAGGGAGCCAAAGAGTATCTGTACTGTGGTTGTAAACCAAGATCTTAGCCCAAAAGAGCCCTTTTCACGCTAGGTGAGTGCTGCGGAACCAGAGTGTGAGTGGAGCTATAGTGCTTCAGGAGCCACACCAACTCCTGCACAGGCTCTCAGCCCCGAACCTACACTCCAGCCCAGAGACATGTAGGGTCCCCTCTCGACTGGCCACACCTGACATCTCCAAGTCACCTGTCCCAGCTTTGGCTTGGAATTTACACTGACATGTAGATGACACGGGTCTCAGGTCTGTAGCACTGGGCAGTTATGGTGGAAGTTGGAGGGAAGGCAAGGAGGAACCAATGACATAGAAAGACCTGGAAAGGAATTTAAGAGATCACATTGACAAGCCAGATGTTCTCTACAAAGGGAACAGAGAACTCTGTTCAGACCAAAGTTCAAGAGGCAGTCACACTGGGGGGCTGAGGATCCTCCAGTGCCAGTTCTGAGCATGTTTACCTCTGAGAAACAGGGGCAGAGTTCTGCCAGCAGAGCCCTGGAGAATGGAAAAAAGCCCTGCAGAGCCCAAGTTAAGGGGCCAGGCTTATTTTAGCCTTTAGACAGTACAGTCTGGACCAGGGAACTAGAGAAAGTTCCAGAAGATCTGTGTGTCCAGTTTGGGAAACAGGTAAAAGTATACTTAGGAATGGAGAGGAAACAATCATAGGACCAGTCTAAGAGGTCTCTTCAAAGAGGTCTCTTCCAGTACATAGTTTGAGCTCGCTGTGACCAGAGCAAGAGCAGGTGAGAGAGCGTGCAAGGCAACAGGGCCAGACCTGAAGATTCACCAAGAAATCAGAGCGATCGTCACTCACTAATCGTTTGGGCTGGGAAATCCGGAGCTGGAGGTTATGACCCTTAGCCCCATAGGACTGAAGCTCCCTACACACTCACTATCACCTCCCCACTAAGCAGTGCTGGGTTGCTCCAGGACCTGTTAGGCCCAGGCTTTCAGCAAACATGAGGAAGGTAAAATCAACACTCATAGATCTGGTGTTTGGAGCCTCAGTGACACTGGGTGCAGAGGAGCCAGACCACGCATGGTATTCCTATGCTTCAACTCCCAACAAAACAGATGCCTTCCAAACCTGCAGAGGAGGCTGCAGCTGCAGGGGTCCATCACACAGAAAACCCAGGAGACAGGTGCTGTGAACCAGAATCTACAGAGACTCTGGCTGATGACAGAGACTCTGTCAGAGAAGGGTAGAGCCTGAGTGAGAGCTGTAGGCTGACTTTCTGCTGAGCACTGTGCTAGGGGCTTTCTACAGATTAATTCTAACCAGCTGGGAGGTAAGCACTGCCACTACCTCTAGTTTACGAGAGAGAAATCTGAGCCACAGAGAGATCAGGCCACTTGCCTAAGGTCACATAGCTAGTACACAGTAGAGGTGGGACTGGACCCAGGTAGATGGGCCATCATGAATTGCTATGTTATGCAAATTGAATCCAAAAATAGAGAGACGAGTGTACAGAGGGAAAAAAGGACCAAGGATAGATCCCAGGGCAGCAGCCACACGCAAGGAGCTGCCTGAGGAAGAGAAGGCACCAGGGAAGAGGGAAGAGGAAGAGAAGGGATCAAGAGTCATCCCTGCATAATCAGAGCACCCAATGTGCTTGAGTAGTCAATAAACAAAATGTCAAAGGTATGTATGTGAGGCAGACTTCACAAACAGGTGACTGGAGGAAAGGGGTGGGGTGGGGTCAGCAATCCTCCACTGCAGAGGCAAGAAAACTCCTCACTTGGAGTTAATTTTCAGCTGCTACCCCTGCCAGTTCCAGACCACTAGGACTGGGGTTGGCAACAAGTTAAGAAACACCTCCATCCACTCCACACAGCTCTATGACAGCCGCTATCTCTGCACCCTTTAGACCCTTGCTCTAAGCCAAATTATTTCAAGTGCTGAAAGGATTTGCTTCCCAAACAGTTCACAGCTATTTCTAAAGCTAACACTGCAATATGTTGCCTATTTATAATCAGCAATTTTCTCATAATCAAGCTGGACAAAGGAAAGTGGTACTCCATATTGTCTTTGATTTTGTTTCAAATAAGACAAGCTCAGAATCTTGTCCTTGACTGTATCCAAGTTACTCCTTTTCCCCATATATGGTCAGATCCACTGTTTGCCAGGACAAGCCATGTTTTCCTTATTAAGCAATATACAAAGTTAGCAAACAGAGACTGCTCACTGCCTCACATCCCAAGCCCAAAGTCACAGCTAGAGCAAGGGTCTGACCAGGCTTCAGAGAGCTGGAGGGTCCCAGCAGCAATGAGATAGGATCAGAACACTTGATTGGGAGTCAGGGGTGGTCTCAACCACTGACCCAAGGGTAGCTCTGGATATCAACAAGTAGTGCATCCTGGGTACTTGGCTCTGAGAAAAATCATGTGGAATCCTCCAAAGAGCCCAAAGGGATAAGTGTTATTATCTCTAATAGGTTTTTGATGCCTTGCAGCAGAGAAACAAGCAGAAGGAAAAGGGGAAAGGGGCTTTATTGTCTTTGAGGCCACGAGGAGAATCTGAGGACGATAAGGGATTTTCTGAGTTGGAACAAAGGGAGATGAGGCTTTTATGACCTTTTGCCAGGGGTGGAGTTTGAGGAGGATATTTAGATGTATCTGAAGAGCTGATTGGGGTCTTCCCTGAGGCAGCGGGAAATGTAAAAATGTACCCTGGGCTGAGTTGGAGAAGAAGCAGGGAGGTGGTTCCAGGCAAAATAAGCCAGCTTCAGCCACATTAGATGACCACCATAATAATTCAGCAATTCATACTAGGGCCAGCATCTATCAATCCTCATTTTATACATGAGCATAGTGAGGCACCAAGAAGTCACATAATCCATTCAAGGCCATCTAGCTGGGATAGTAAAGGTGAGACATTCTGTCCGACCACCCCACCCATCTTTCCATTTCTCCATAGGTCGTCTGTCATAACTGGACTTTGGTTTGCCCAACTTTAGACTGAGATGGCTAGAGGAGCCCCCAATTCTCACAGAAGCATTTGTTCTGTTACAGGATATCAGACCCACCACTCTTGGGCCAAAAGTCTGCAATGGGTGAAGGGTAATAGGTATATAGAAACAGACTCGTTCCATCCCAATCCACCTTCCTGAGGCACCAGGATGGAGCAGTGAGGGCCTACGTGGAATTCAAGAGAATCTCACTCCTTCCTGCTCAGTGCCTCTTGGCACACAGTATTGTCCCAGACCTCCAAGGTCTCATCCTCCAGGAAGTGTTTGCCCTGCATAGCCAGTACCACATCCACTGCCTGCTGTGTGGGTTTCCAAAGCCTGCCTTTGATTCCTGGACCTCTGCTATTCAGTGCCATATGGAGTGAGAGAAGTCTCCCAAATGTAAATGTAAATGTACCCAGTAGAACCTTGAAAACAATGTGACCCATTTTCTTTGGAAAATGCAGTACTGGCATCGCTTCTTCAGGGGATCTTTGCTCCGCAGGGCCACTGGGAATGGACAGCTGTACCAACCTGTGGGTTGTGGGCCTCTGGCCTAGGCACCTGGGTGGGAATCTCTGGGGTTGGCCCCAAACATGAATACTTAACCAGCACTCAGGACTTCACTATGACAGCAGTGAGATCAACTGCCCTAGGAAAACACATACTGGTTTCTACACTGAGTCTCCCACTTCATCTATATATTTGAACCCAAATATGCAGGGTCTAATAACCTCACAAAATGCCATCTGCCTGTGACTTGCCATTATAAATTGCATGTCTTCATGCCTTTTATCTTATTTTATAATGCTAAATATCAGCCTGTACTTCTAGCTGTTTCTCTTATCCCAAGAAACTATAATATGTTAATCCACATTGGGGTGAAAAGTAGACTCTTTCTAATTCACATGCTCTCAGGAATCCACCATTAGACATTACCTTTTGATATATGTTCCATGGATGTTAATAGCTACAGGTATTAGCTCCATAAATGCCTGCATGAATAAATAACCTTTAAGCAAGCCAGTCTCAAGCAGTTAATTTATTTCACATTGGTAAAATTTTAAAAGATTAGCAAATGTTCTGAGACACAATTACTAGGCTAAGATCACAAAAGTTTTAATCCATGATGACAGTTGGTCTTGTATCATAACCTGATGTCCCTTTCCCACCAGGCATCGCCTGGATGTCATGGTTTCCATCTCCCACTGCAACCCGGTACCTGACATGGCACACTTCAGAGCCACTTCTTGTGGTGAAGCCCATGCAGCCAGCTACCACCCAGGTTACTCCTGACACCCCACCTTCTTTTGCATTTAGAATTAGAACAAAGTACATATCATTTTAATTAGTAGTATGCTTTTTGTAAAACTTCCAAATGAAGTTAAATAGCATAAAGAAAAAGCTCCAAGCTCCGAGAGAAAACCTCTTTCCTTCACGGGAGACCATCTCAGCCCCCAACCCCAATGGCACATGGGAAATCACCAAGTACTTAACGGCTGGCATGATCCAGTTCTACCTGCAATTCCTGAGTGACCCACTGAAATTTTCACTGTGCCAGTTTTGCAGGTCCAAATTTACAGGACCACCTTGGTGAAGTTTGTCTGATGCTCCTTCTGACCTGGAAAATCCCACAAGAATCTATTTCCTCTGTGACCAACCTCTCAAGTAGGCCAAGAACTCCATGGGTAGAGAGATCACATCTCAGGTACCCGAGTCCTCTGCAAAGCTAGCAGAAAAACTCACCAAGCAGACAAATGAAGAACTGAGTGACACTGTATGGGTGGTCCGAGTGCAAAGTCACTTGCACTACAACATTATGGAGTCCAGGAACATTAAGAAAGATGCGATACTCCACCAATCACAATTTTGACACAAGGTGAAAATGTTCAGGCTTGCAGGACATGGAATCTGAAAAAAGATGTGGACAACAACCCAAGCACAGGCTTGGAGGCAAGAGTTAGCAGAAATGAGGATGGGAAGCATGTGAGTTAGGGTTCAGAGGAGCTAAGTACAGGGAAAAAGGTTTGAAATCAGATTACAGCTGGGCATGATGGTGCACACCTGTAGTCCCAGCACTCAGAAGGTGGAAGCAAGAGGACAGCCATAAATTCAAGATGCCAACGTGGCTACACAGTGTATTCAAAGATCAGCCTTAAACTACACCATGAAACCTTGTCTAAAAACTAAATAAATAAATAAATAAATAAATAAAATCAGATTATAGACAAGGCAGGGCCACTCATCCAATTCCTTGACCTATGTTTGAGTTTAAGTACACCTAACTTCCCACTAGCCCAAGACTTTCCATGCCTAAAGTGATCCCCTTTGTCTTTATCTTCGGAGAGCATGTCGTCTTCATCCTCCAAGCCTCATACAAAAATTCCCTGTTCCATGAAGACAAAGTCTGACAACTAAGATATAAAGGCTCAGGGAAAAAAAAAAAAAAAACTGTCCCCCAAAATGCTTGACCAAAGACTCTCAGCAGAGTTTCACTGGCTTTTCTCAGTATTGAAAGGTGCCGCTCAATTCAAAGCAAAAACGTTGCTGGCACGCAGCACTTGGCAAATTCTGTTCTCCAGCAGCTAACCATAAATCTTTGCCCAATAACACAGATTGACAAGGAGCCGTTTGATGTAAAATACGAAGATCAAGAGGCAGCTTCCCTACGAAGTGACAATGGGCTTGAGATCAGAGGGCTTCATTCAACATTTATTCGTTTGAGAAACATGAATACCTACTGTGTGCTGAGCACTGAATGCATAGAAATTGACTGTGCAGAAAGGAGTGGAGGAAGGGATGCAAATACTGTAGAGGAAAATAACAGAATATGCAAAGAGGCAACAGGGAAGAAGCACAGGACTGGGCAGTCTGTTCTACTGCCCACAAGGATGGGGAGCCCTGAGCCGGTGAGAGCGAGGTGCAAGATGATGACCAAGGGTGGCAGGCACGGCTCATGGGCAGAGAAAGTGACAGTAGGGAAGGTGCAAAGTCAGTCTACAAAGCTGGTAACAGATATAGAGGGGAGCACAGCATTCTAACTAAGGCTGGCCATGGAGCAAGGCTCCTAAAGCCATGGCGCGCTGTTGCCCGGCCCACTCTTCCCCCAGACCAAGATAGGAGCTGTGACTGGTGCCCCAACACAAGCCTCCTATTCCAAATCACTGGTTCCCCTGAGGCTCCCCCTGCACGTTGGGTCCTCACTGTCAGATAGACTCTCCCAGCCAGGTACTATAGGAGGGCAAAGAACAAAGTGGCTCTAAAACCTTATCCCAGACATCATAGGGGTCACCATGACCATGTGTTAGGCCTCTTTCTCTGCATATAAGCCCAGATTGTTCATGCACTGGTAAGAAACAAGGCTGGAGGTGAGGATGATTAAGCTAGTGAATCCCCTGGGAAGTCCTAGAACACCATTCTCACCTAAGCACCTAAACTTTGATTTGGCGTGGACTGAATGGCAGCTTGTCCTTCAAAGTTCTAGTCTTGTAGAGGAACACTGATAAAATTAGGGAACCCACAGGCTGATGCTCATAAAATAATCCCCAAGAGAAAGGATTCTGTCACACAAACAAATCAGGTGGCAGAGTTTAGGGACTGGAACAGCTCTTCTTGCATTTACTAATGCTCAGGACCAATTGGTGTTTGTTAGATGAGCTTAACTTCACATAGCAAAATTCATCTTTTGGGGGAGGTCCCATGTTGCCATGCTGGCTTCCCACTCCTCTACCTTCAGCCGATTCAGCCGGACTTGGGATCAGAAGAACACAATGTCTACAACACACACACCAGCAGACATGGGTAAGCTGTGGCTGCCTCCCATTCAGGACCACCGTTTCCCTGGGCTGGTTCAGTCCAGTATAATAACTCAAAGACAACAGCTTCACAGGAAAGACCAAAGCTAGGCAGGCACAGGAGGTGCTCTTGACCACCTTGTTTGGTCCGTGGCCCAGACCTGTCCACTGAGTCTAACCAAAGATGCACTCCACACCTCCTATGGTATGACCCTCCAGTACCTCTGACACAACACAGTCACCTATTTCCCATCCAGACCTGCTCCTCCCCAGCCAGCCCCAACTTTAGGGTGGCTCCAGGGCAGCTCCTGTCACCCAGGTCCACCCTCAATAGTTCCCTCACAGTCCCACCCCCAATTCTCTGTATACCATCGCCACTGCTCCCACTAGGATGACCCTGAGCGCTTCTGAGCAGATCGCACCTTCTGGCTCTTTCTCACATATATAGAAACCATGGGACTCTCTTTAAAATGCACACCTACCATGCTGTGCCCAGCCCAAACCCCTTTCCCAGTAAAGTCCTCCACATAGCTCCCACCCAGCTCTCACCTCTGCCCCTTACACTCTTCTCCAACCACATGGACCTTCCACATATCTCCCTGTCACAGGACTATTGCACATCCTCTGACCCTGGCTCCCAGCCCTTTTCCCAGCACCCCTGCCTGGCCTGAAGTCTGCATCTCTGGGCCGATTGCCTACCAGAAGCCTTCACAGACCCCACTGCCCCAGGCCTAGCCATATCTCTGCCTACTGCTTGCCTTCCAGCTCCCTCTGTACTTCACCTGGTACCAAGGAAAACATCCCATCCTCACCGGACATCCTGCTGGGCTACAGTGAGGCAAAAGGGTCATCCACTCCCAAAAGGAAGTACTCAGTCTGTCTGCTCCTTCCTACCACCTTCTCCTGGCAATGGGGAGGAAGCCAGAACATGGAAAAGGGCAGGTGAAAGGGAGGGGCTGGAAATGAGCAAGTGACCACAGGGCAACACCTGCCCCATGGGGGAGGCTGTCCTTCAATGGACTGGCCACCTGGGGCACAGGTGTCATCTGGAGATGGACTATAGGGCAGGTACCACAAAAGGAGGTGACTCTCCAGAGACAAGGGCACTCTTTTAGCACCAGCTCAACCCAAAGTCAAGAGCATGCAGTTCTGCCTGCCCTCAGCTGCTCATATCCTTCTCCAGTCCTGGAGGGAACTCTCCACAGAAGGCATCATCCTTCATGTGCTGGCAAGAAGAAGGCTGTGCCCACATAACACGGTTCTGCCCCAGGCAAACTCATCAGGAAGGCCAAGCTCTGCCATGGGGGTGTTTGTGGCCAGCCCCAAATTCCAAGCCAAGCAGACTGGACCTCTGGACCTGCCCCAGAGCCTCCCTGTGTGAATTTCTGCACTTCCCCTGCTCCCTTGGAACCCACCCAAATTCCTGAGGTCTGAATGTACTTGGGTCTACCAGGACACAGGTCAAGGAAGTGAGGCTGAGAGATAAAGTGGAAGTCACAGCGTCAAACTTCACTCCTAGGACAAGACTCCAGCACCCTACCCCAGCGTGACTGTACCTGACTGGTGCCCCAGGACTGAAGGACAGATTTCCCTAGCCCAGAGACCAACAGCTGAGGGGCAAAGTCCCAGATCCACTTGCCATAGTCTTAGGAAAAGTCAACTATCTCCCGAGATGGAGGTTCTATGGTGTTTGCTTTAGCACCATTTGTGAAACTGAGCATTTTTTACATGTGTTGCATTTCACAATTTTAAGGGATCTTTAGAAAGGTAACAACTGTCATGGAATATATTCTTATGAATGTCAGCACTCAGGCTAGTGCCAGAATCCCCGGCCAAGATGCAGATGCTACCTGGGCTACATGCAGAGCCCACCCAACAGCCACTTTGACCCCGAGCACTGTCAGGGGCAGACTAGCACTGGCCAGGAGCAATCTGGACTCACCCTCAATGCACAGATTTGGTTCAGGCAAAGCCAAGAAACTGGCAAGGGACACACTGCTCTCTCACCACCCTCCCTGTCGTGCCACCACCACCGCCACCACCTATGCAACCTGCCCAGCCTCTGAGCTCCAGGGCTCCAGCGCTCCAGGGCTTCATGGCACCCAGAGAGAAAATCAAGGGAGTAAGCCTGGGTTTGAGGGTGTCCTTCCCTGCAAAAGAAAAAAATCACATAGGAAGCAAACAATTCACAGAGGAGCCGCGTGGCCATCACACGCACACACACACACACACACACACACACACACACAGACCCAGCCTCACCATTCAAAGAAATGCAAATCAAAGCAGCATTAAGACTTCACATTTGTTCAACTAAACTATAACAATTCCAAAAAATGGTAAGGACAGGAGAAGCACAGAGAAGCGCTTTGTGCTATGTCCAAAAGGAGAGTAAAAATTGATGCATCTCTGTGGAGAGCTATCTGATACTATCCACCAACATCTTATTTATTTGTTTGCTTGTTTATTTATTTATTTATTTGGTATAAGATTGCACTACTTCTGGGGCTTGCATAACATGTGATACCTGGGATCAAACTCAGGACCTTGCATTTGCTAAATAGGTACTTATGCCACTGATCTATCTTCCTTGCCCTATTCACCAGTATTTTTTTAAACTTTTATTTATTTATTCAGTATAGGGTCTCACTACACAGCTTGGGCAGCGCAGACTCATAATGATCCTCCTATCTCAGCCTCCCCAGCACTGGGATTATAGGTGAGTGCCACCACAGTGGGTTTTAGTGGCTGGCACGGTGTATCTGAGCTTCCAGGGCCAGCACAGCATACGGTACTGAGGATCAAACTCAGGTCCTTGAGCTTGCTAGGCAGGCGCTTAGACCGCCGAGCTATCTCCCCAGCCCTATTCACCAGTATCTTAACCATGCATGCATGGTGGTTACATCTAAATGAAATGTCACCAGAGACAAAAGGACAGGAATGCAAAGATGTAGGTCCTCAGAATGGCACGCTTTACAGTAACGAAAAATTGGAAACATCCTACACGTCATTATTAAGAGGTAAGCGATGGTATAACAACACCATGAAGCTTAAAAAAGAAGCAGTAGCTCCTTATGTGTGAGCGAAAGACTCAGAATTGAGTGCTGGGGGGAAAGAGTGGCTCCAGAGCATTACGGCATAATCTCACCCACATTTGCAAAATGCACGTCTACACATGTGAGTATTTACTTCGGTTTTCATATGCATATAATTCACAAAGGTGAAACTATCTAGAAGGATAAATAGTTAAGAGTAGCTCTAGAGGGAGCATCTCTGCTGTGGATTTCTTTATATTTTATAGTGATGATATACTATTAAAGAAATGATAAAGAAGTCCCATTAAAACACTACGTAAGTGGGGCCTGGCGGGATGGCTCGGTGGTTTAAAGCGCCTGCTTGGGAAAGCTTGGGCTGCTTCAGGGACCGCGGTTCGATCCCTGGCACCACATGCTGCGCCAGCCCTGCCCTTGGGGCGGGCTGAGCCAGCCATAAGAATGAGTGAATAAACAAATAAAGGTTCTGAAACAAGAAAATAAAGAAAGAAATTTAAAAAAAAAAAAAAAAAAAAAAAAAATTTAAAAAAAAAAAAAAAAAAAAGATAAGTTTAAAAAAAAAAAAAACACTACGTAAGAAAAAAATTGCCCATAAATCCATAGGGATAGGAATAGCAAGAGAGTAAACAATGGCAACAAAATTTTGGAAACAGGCACACCTTGGGATAAGAGGCACTGATTTAACAAACCTAAGTAAACTAAATCCTAAGTCAGCGGGAAAGAAAGCCAAAAAGCCACCTGATGTTCTCCATAGAATTATATAAAGCCCTAGGAATTAGAGGCACCAGGGACCTGCAAAAAGTGGAGCTGTCAGCAGGAGGGCTGGCTGGAAGCACTTATGATTGGCCTACAGAGCTCAGGCACCCACCTGCCCCCAAGACACCAATGGCCTGCTGCCTGCAGATGGAAGGCTGAAGGGCCGCTTGTACAGGATCATGTGTATTCTGGTTTGGGGGGCACCAAGCACAACTGAGAGCATTGGTGTCACACCGGAAACAGGAAAATCAAGTGAAAGTTTATAACCTGAATGTGGAGATCCCCCCACAGCTATGTTGCCCCCAGAAGATTCTGGGAACACTGGAAGCCAGGCAAGCATCCTCAAAGATGCAGAATGGGATGTTCTCTAGGTCATCAAGTCAACCCCACAGAAGTCAGAAGTTCCCCTAAAGATCACTGGTCTGTCGGGGCCTGGCGGGATGGCTCAGTGGTCTGGGGCACCTGCTTGGGAAGGCTTCGGTGGTTTCAGGGACTGCGGTTCGATCCCCGGAGCCACATGCTGCACCAGCCCTGCCCTCGGGGCAGGCTGAGCCGGCCATGAAAATAAATAAACAAACAAAAGTTCTGAAACAAGAAAAATAAATAAATAAATAAGCACACAAAAGTTCTGAAACAAGAAAATAAATAAATAAAATTGTTTTAAAAAAAGATCACTGGTCTGTAAATAGCTTGTAGGCACACACATACATGCACATGCATGCACATACACAGACATACATGTACACATTCACACAGTCCCAACCAGATTTTTTATGAATATGAATGGACAGGTGAAAAACAGTGTTTCAGACAGAAGCTAAGCATGGTGGTACATGGCTATAATCTCTCAACACTCTGGATGGCTGAGGCAGGAAGACTGTAAGTTCAGGCCCACCCTGGCTAACTTAGTGACTTAGCAAGCCCATGCCCCAAAGTGGAAAAGAAAAAAATAAAAACATAAAAAGGATAAAAAGGGTCTAGAGAGATAACTCAGTGTGAAGACCCTGGGTTCAAATCCCAGGACTACCAAATAAATAGGTCCAAGATAACAGAATAAAAACTACCCGGAGCAAAGAGACAATGCAAAGAAAGAAAAAATGTAAATAATAGTTCATGTAATATAAAATGCTATTGAGAAAAGAGAGGGTGCACATGGCCCAGGTTTTAATGCCAAAAGCCAAAAAAAGAAAAGAAAAGCTATTGTTATTGTGAAATAAGAACAAGATTCTGCAGAGCCACAGGACATGCCATGAACCAAAAGCAGAGTTCCTGAAAGCTAAAAATAGAATAACAAAAATGAGAAACTCAATAGAAGGGATGAAAAATAATGTTAACACTCTTCCAGAAAGGCTGGTTGTGGTGGTGTACACCTGTAATCCTAGTACTCAGCAGGCTGAAGCAGGAGGACTGCTGCCAGTTTGAGCCTAGCCTGGGCTACATAGGGAGTTCCAAGCTGGCCTGTTGAACTACATAGTAAGATCATATCTAAAAAAAAAAAAAAAAAAAGCCAGAAAGATTCCCAAAAGTAACAGTAAAAGGAAAATCAGAGGATTATGCTAAGTCTAACATCCAAATATCAGTGATATCAGTTGAGTCCACAGTTCTGAATAATAAGTAAATCTCAGGAGCACAGCAGAAAGAATCCATTCCTCATGAACCTGGGTGGTTTGGGGGTTTGGCTAGGAGTTGGCTGTACTCCATTCATGTCTCATGCTCTCCTGAGACCAGTAGGCTAACCTATATGTGTTCTTCTCCTGGCATGAAGGAAAGAAAGCAATCAAGATCAATACCATAAGTTATTATGAGTTCTCTACTTGTGTCATGATCACAAACACCCTCTTGGTCAAAAATAGTACATGACTGAGCCCGGCATCAGCATAGCAAGGACCACAGACTTACACGCAAAGGACCTGGATAAAAGAAACCTGACTTTGCAGTCTTCCACGTAAGAGTTCAAAAGGGAGGCAGATAATCAAGAGAAAAGACAGGAAGATAAATAATTCTAATAGTAGAAGACATTAGTTTCTAAATTAACCCACTGAGCTCCTAGCAAATAAAACTAAATCAAATCACACCAAATTAATACCAAATATCAACATCAGATTAATGAAAACAAAAGTTCCTAGAACTTTCCACAGAATGTGTAACAAATTCCTAGCAAAAGATAAGAGCCAACATGGCATCTGAATTTTCATTAGCCATATCAAAAATCAGACAAAGTATTAAAAATCAGGAAGAAAATATTTTCCTGATTAAAATTCAATATCCAGCCAAACCATCAATACAAATGTGATGGGAAAATCAACAGTTCATAACCTGAGCAAGGTTTTAAAAACATGGCTTCTAATGTATCCTTTCTTAGGAATCCCTAGACTGAGCCCTGACAAATGAAGGTAAACCAAGGGGGAGGAGGGCTTTGGACTAAGGAAACACAAAATTCTACTCAAAAGAGAAATGAAACTAATTCCCAGGATAGGAAAATCTCAAGAATGCAGATGTACATCACACATAGAAGGCAACCTGTCCAGAGCAGAGCAAATCAGAATGTTCTAGGATGAATCTAACTAGAAAAATCTCTGATGTGTCAGTATACATGGAGAGGACATTTATATAAAAGAGTAGTATAGAAACAAAATAGTAATAACTGCTAGATAACTAGATAAAATTATTAATTAGATTGAACAAAATTGTATAGCTCAATTATAATGCTTTGTGAAATATGATAGCCCATATAATGTAAACACTCACAACTATCAAATTCCATACTGAACCGTAACTCTCAGTAGTGGGGGGGGGGGGCAATCACAAAAGCATGTCCGTGAGCAAATGGGAGAGAGGTGAAAGAAAAGCAGATATTCATCTTACACATTAAGAAATAGACAATGTTCTGATAGTTCAATTGGTAAAACTGACAAAACCAAAAAGTTGCAGTACAAATATTTTAGATAGAATTACAGAAGCAAATAAGTTTTAAAAACAGCTAACAAGGATTTTTTTTTTTTTTTTTTTTGCCTTTTTGCCTTTTTGAGACAGGGTTTCACTATGCAGTTCAGGCTGGCCTTGAGCTCAGTTTTGTAGCCCAGGCTGATCTCGAACTCGCAGGGATCCTCCTGCCTCAGCCTCCCGAGTGCTGGGATTACAGGCGTGAGCCACCATGCCCGGCTGGGATTTTTTTAAATTAATAGCTAAACGCATTGAAATTGCTTCTCTCTAGGAATAGTAAATAGGAATAGATGAGTGTGTAGGATGCTTTTGTTCATAACAGGTATTGTATGAATACTTGATTTTTATGTGCATGTAAGGCTTTGGTAACTGTTATGATTGGTCTAAAATATCCCTGCAGATTTTCATGTATGTAAAAAGTGATTGTGTCATGCAGGTACTACAGCTGACTTGCTGCTAGGAAGCAGGGCCTGGAAGAAGGTGGGTCCTTGGTCACGTGATCTGGAAGATTATATTCTTGTGCCCAGTACCTCTCCCTTCCCTTCCCTTCCCTTCCCTCCCCTTCCTTTTTTTTCATTTCTTTTTTTTCCTTTTCCCCCTTTTCTCTTCTCTTCTTTTCTCTTCCCTTCCCTTCCCTTCCTTTCCCTTCCCCTTCTCTCTCTCTCTCTCTCTCCCTCCCCCCACATCCCTTTCTCTCATTTGGGATGGGCAGCTGTCCTCCACCCAGGTTCTTTCACTGTGCCATTACTGCCTTGGAGCCAGTCAACCACAGACCAAAAATGTGAGCCAAAAGAAACCTCCCTTCCTTTAAGTTGTGAGTGTTGTGCATTTGTTCCTGGGATAAGTGGTGACTAAGGCAGATTTAGGTACCAAAAGTAGGTTTGTTGCAATGATGACACTTACATAGTTTAGAATACTTTAGAACTAGTTTTCAGTGGCTTGGAAAGGTTTGGAGATGCTGGCTAGAGAAGCCTTAGAATGCTGCAAACTGAACTTGATGGCAGATTCAGGTTGGAGCTCAGAGGACCAGAATGCTCATGAGAATCTAGACGGCAGCAAAGACCAGGTTTAGGTGGTTTTGGTTGAAAACAAGGACTCCAACTGACACTTAGACTCAAAGCCATATATGGTATACTGTAGCAAAAAATTTGTCTACATTTTCCCGTGAGCCTTTGTCAACTACCCAGGCACTGAGAGGCTCTGCAGCCATGATCCAAGAAGGCCTGGCTACTGCTCAAGATGGCAAAAAATCCTGGCATCGTCTATGTGCTGCTGGTTTTACAGGTGTGCAGAATGCAAGTATTACAGGAGGCTTCTGCCCAAATTTCAGAAGGCCTGGAAGACCTTGCAGTATGGTGGTCACTCACCTGAAAGGAGAGTGCATGAAGTTACGAAAGTAAAATCAAGGGTGTCATGGGGACCCCAGGAAGTTGAAGTTTCCAGGAACTGGAAGGTTTGCTGAGGAAAGCTGCAGGCAGTGAGCTGAGTCACACCAACAGAGAGGCCATCAGGGTTGCAACTGGCAATGTTGTTGGGGCAGGACCCCAAATAAAAATACATTTTCACTTTTTTTTAATCAAGATGTCACCCAGAGTGTATATAAGAATACCATCCCAAGCCATAACTTGCTGAGAGTGCTAGATATGGAGCTACAAAATTTAATGTTTTCTCTGGTTCTGGTCCTGCTTTGTTCCATTCCTTTCTATCTCCTCACTTTCTGCTCCGGCTGCCATGGTGTGATCAGTTTCCCTCTGCCTGACCTTCCACCATGCTTTCTCACCTTGGCATTAGCCAACTAGAGACTAAGTGCTTTCAAACTTGTGAGTCAAACAGGCCTCTCCTTCTTTAAATTACATAGCCCAGGCATTTTGTCCCAGTGAAAAGAAAGTAACTCTAACAGTAACTAAAACTAACTGTGAACAGCAAAACATTTGAAATGTCCCTTCTTGGGAGCAAAAAGGAAGAATAAAAACAATCCAGTAGGGGCCCGGCAGGATGGCTCAGTGGTCTAAAGCGCCTGCAGGCGGCTGCAGGGACCGCGGTTCGATCCCCGGCACCACATGCTGCGCCAGCCCTGCCCTCAGGGTAGGCTGAGCCGGCCATAAAAATAAATAAATAAACAAACAAAAGTTCTGAAACAAGAAAAAATAAATAAATAAAATTTTAAAAAAAAATCCAGTAGCCATAAATAAGAGCTCAGCAGGTTAAAAAAAAAAAAAAAAACTCATCCATGCCAGTGACAAGAGGATGAAGGAACAAATAGCTGGCCATGGAGCAGGAACAGGTTTAATTCTCAGTAGCTAGATCAGCAAGGTCTCTGGACAGTGGGTGATCAATCACGTCCAGCACAGAGTCCATGTGCTCCAAAACTATTCTATCCATCTCAGGATGCCTTTCAAAACATTATACTACTTGTAACATTGAAAAACTGGAAACATCCCGAATGTCCACCCACAAAAAACTTGTTAAATAAATTGTAGAACATCCATATAATAGAACCCAAGGCAGATATCTAAAAGGAAGTGGAGCTCTGTGTATAGAATGCGTGGTAAGATGCCCAAGATCCAGTATCAAAAGAATGCAAGACAAGGGGCCCGGCGGGATGGCTCAGTGGTCTAAAGTGCCTGCTTGGGGAAGCTTGGGCAGCTTCAGGGACCACGGTTCAATCCCCGGCACCACATGCTGCGCCAGCCCTGCCCTCAGGGCGGACTGAGCCGGCCATAAAAATGAGTGAATAAACAAACAAAGGTTCTGAAACAAGAATAAAAATAATAAATAAAAATTTTTTTAAAAAAGAATGCAAGACAATATGTATCATGTGAATCCATTTGTGTGAAAGTACATATGTGTGCATGCATGCACACATGCCTAGAAAAAATAGTAAAAGTTTATTCAGCCAACTATTGGCAATGTTTGTGTCTGGGAGGCAGATCAAAGGAACTTGTACTTTGTACATTATATGCATTTGTTCTTCAAATATTTATTGAGCACTTAAATATGTTATGCACTGTATTGTTTGGTATTCTCACAATGAGTATCAATAGAAAAGATAAAGATTTTAAAAAGAAAAAATGTAAATACTAAAATAACTATTTCGAATATGTTTTCATTTTTTTAAGTCAAGATGTCACTCAGAGTGTATATGAGAATATTACCCCAGACTAGGGAGGGACTTCTCAGAAACCTGTGTGTCTATGAGTAGACCCCTCAATTGGTAAGACTAACAGAACTGAAAAGGTGTAATACCTGATCTAGAGCTTTGGCCACACCATCCCACAGCCTTGATCCAAGAAGCAGGACATGCTCAATGCAGGGTACTAGGCTGGCGAAGGAGCTGGCCTGAGCCAGGCAGGGCTGGAGTGGGGTCACCACAATTGTTACATGCGAATGCTCTGGCACTGGAAGCTGTCCTTTGAATCCTCGATAAAGCCTTAGGTGACCTCTAGCCCGGAATCATACAGCTTTCCTGGTGACAGCTTTCCAGAATCCTACTAGGATCTACCTCTCTGGGGCAGCACAAGCTACCAGAAGGACAGGTCTTGGAATAAGTCAGCTCAGGCTGTGCCACAGACTGACTTTCCAGCTTATGGCAAGTTCCAAAACCACTGTACACCCCTACATGCTGGGACAATGCTAACATCCTTCTAGGTCAATGATGAGGACTGTCTGGTTTGATCTGTTGGAAGCAAGATGCCTGCTAAGGGGCTCAAGAAATCCCTATCCACTTCTCAGAAAAGATCCGAGGGGGGCCACCCACTTGGGACCCCCTTTCTGTCCCTCTCTCAGACAGGAGCTTTGTTTCCCCTAATAAATATATTCTGGTCATTAAAAAAAAAAAAAAGAAAGAAAGAAAAAAGAAAGAAAAGGTCCTAAGACTCACCTTCTGGCAGGAAGCTCACATTTATAGCTTTCTTCAAAACCAGGGAAAGCTACATTTACTTGTGACCAACAGCACCAAAGAAGTCAGGAGGGTGCAGGGGCAAGTGGAGTAGCCAACAAATAGAGGATGATCCTCAGCAAAGCTACACTACGAGAAGTTCCCTTGGCAGAAATCCAAAGGTTCTTACCAGGACATCCTTCCAGAAACACTGGCAAACAATAGGCTCACATTCAGAAGTGAGGATACTTTCCCTGGACTCCATGAGGTGAACTCCCAAGAGAAACGAGGATGGTTAGAAAGCTCAGGACAGAGCCAACATGAGATGTTTGCTGGTAACATGGTCCCTGCTGGGGGTGAGGGGGAGGCTGCTACTAAGCAAAGAAGAAATGTAGATCAACATACAAATGCCAATGGCTTCTGTTTCCTAGTAAGTAGACATTTCTAAATTTATAAGTTCATAGGTTAGCAAATTATATTAGGAAACAGATATTCTCAGACTCTGTTGGCAGTGGTGTCAATAGGTACAGGAATTCTGCAAAATAATTAGTCAATGAATATGACAATGTAAAATATGTACATTGATTTAGCAATAGCTATAAAAATTATACATGGAGCTGGGGGCGGTAGTATACACTGTAACCACAGCTAACCAGGAAGCTTAAGCAGAAGTGTCACAAGTTCAAGGCCCACCTTAGCAAGAACCTGTCTGAAAATAAAAAGGTCTGGGGTCATGGCTCAGTGGCAGAGCACTTGCCTGGAATGTTTGAAGCCCTGGAAATCCAAATGCAGTATCTAACTCTCCAATTCAGCCTTTCTGCCTCTGGTGTTTCTTCCATTACACTACCAATCCCAACCCAGACATGAGCACACCCACTAAAGCATTTTCTAATGATTTGTAATTTTTAAAAATATTATTAAGAGACTTTTTCAGTTATTCTATGAAACTGTCATGTGACTGTGGGAGGTTGCCCAAGATACATAATAAACTACAAAATTAGTGTTCCTGCTATTATGAATGTTCTAGATCAATTTCTATTTTTAAATAGTAGACACATACACACTATTTAGCCCAACAAACCCACTTGTAGGAATTTATCCCAAGAAAAATGTACCTTGCACTTAATAAATATTCATTAAATAATACCTCAGAAGGGTAAGGCAGGAAGAATCATTCCAAGTTCAAGACCAGTCTGTGCTGCAAAATGAGCCCAAGGCTGGCCTGAACTGCACATCGAGACCCTGTCTCAAAAAGACAAATACCTATATATTTGTTAAACAATAAATATGAAAGAGACTTAGGCATGAGCATATTCATTGCCACACTGCTGAGAAAAGCAAATACATACTCCCACAAAGGATGGCCCCAAGGAGAGGGAACTGCGGGCCTAGGGAAGATGCGGTATGAGAATGTTCCATGACTGGCGCAAGCATTCACAATAAAACAGAAGGAAACATTCTGAGTTGCAAAACTGTTACATAAGAGCCAGAGAGACAGCTCAGCAGATGAAGTGCCTGCTTAGGCAGGTGCAGGGACCAGGGTTTGATCCCTGGCACCACATGCTGTGCCAGCCCCACACCCAAGCACGCTGAGCCAGCAACAGAGTCCAGCTGTGGTGGTGCATTCCTGTAATCCCAGCCCTGGGGAGGCTGAAAACAAGAGGATCACTACAAGTCTGAACTGTGTAGTGAGACCCTGTACAAAATACATTAAAAAAAAAAAAAAAAACTGTTACATAGCATAACCTCACTTTTCTACCTACAAAGGTAATGAAATTATTAGAATGTTTTGTGTTTTTTCACTTTCTGTAATAACCCTACTTTTATTTATTTATTTTTGTTTTGTTTTGTTTTGTTTTTGTGGGACCAGGGTTCGAACTCACGACCTTGCACTTGCCCAGCAGGCACTTGTGCCTCGGAGCTATCTCCCCAGCCCCCTTAACCCTACTTTTAATAAGAAAAGAAAACTTTGTCTTATAAGTAAATGACAAATCTAGTAAAAAAGACTTGAATGAGACGAGATGCTTGTGTCTGTATAAAAACAATGATGCCCATAATCTCAGAAACAAAAGAACCAATCATGGGATGTAATCAGATTGGCTCCTTCCCAACAGGTCCCCAGCCTCAAAGGGATGAGTGACTGGCACTTTGATAATAGGGCATGGCCCACACCTGAGTGCATCCTGAAACACAGGCTCTCCAGTTCGGAAGCCCATCTCCACCTGCCGCTTGGCCCTGCTGGAGGACAGAAAGCTAACGCTCAGGCCGGGCATACGGCTGCGCTAGTTAGCACCTTGCATCGGGGTTCCAGGAGAGCCCAGCCCAGCTTTGGCCTTCTGGCGGGGGGGGCCTCGCAAGTGCCCTATCCCCTCACTGAGTACCTGTTATCTTTATATCTGGTGACAACCCTGTCCTGCCTACCCTACAACAGGATTGACAGGAAAGTGCACAAAGGAGATGCCGGGGTCAGGCACTGGCAGAATTCTGTGTGAATATGAAGTTCCTTGTCCGTCCCATGGCTGACACGCCTGGAGATGGCCCAGGAATGTGCTGAGGGGTATTTCTCACCACCCTCCCTCCCTCCCAATCCTTTACCATCCCCCTGCCACTTCCCAGCACACCCAGTCACACACACCTGCTGCTCTCTCCCTGCCACATCTTTCAAGGAAGTCAGAGTCCCAAAGAAAAGCAAACCCCTTGGGCAGCTGCTGGAAGCAACAGTAGCCCTACTGTCCCAGTTGTGAGAATCCCTCTGCAAAGAAAGTTTTCACAAAGAAAAAGGCGAAGAGAAAGGGGGGTTATGACAACAGAAGGGGAGAACAAACCATTTCAAGTCCTGACACAGGCAAACTGGTTCTGAAAGTCACCTGTTTCTGAGCAGGAACGCAAAGCTCTGTCCTGTCATGCCACACAGCTGGGCCGCTGTGCATTGCCAACCGACTTATGTAAGCTTGTGAAAAACCCCATTCGTTTGAGTTCCCTGTTTGTGCAAATAGTGTCAGGGGCACATCCGAGCACCCCAGCCATCCATCATCACCAGTGCATTTCCCAGGCTGGCAACAACTCACCTCAGGCCGAACCCATGCCTCACATTCAGTAGGCAGCTTCTACCACTGCTTCTTCCCTATTTATCAGGCCCACAATAGCTGTATTAGGAATGACAAAACCTTGAACACCCAGGGAAAAAGATCCAGATGATAGAGCGGATGTGTGTGTGTGGATTTTTATCTTTCAGCCCAGGCAAGGCTCGGAGGTTCAGAAACAACTCCCCTGTACAACACCTACTCTACAGAGGAAAAGGCTATGAGCCTTGGGAGAGTCTGGCCCCCATGCTGGCCCAGAGTAGAAACAGCAAAAAGGGAGAAGGCTTGAGGCCCTTAATGTCTGCTCCCAAAGCTCATGGAGCAGGGTAAACCTAACACCTCAGGTAAACAGCTTTTGGCTCAGAGCAGGTAGGGACTTCCACGGTCACACTGAGTCAGCCACACCCACAGGAGAGCCAGTCTTTTCTTTTTCCCTTAGGAACTGGTTACTGGGGATTGAACTCAGGCACTGACACAGCACAGTTTCCACAGAGCAAGGGCTCAAGGGCGCAAGGGCATGTACGGCATCCAGTCCCACTCTGTACTCAGAGCCATGATTTACGCTATCTCGAGTCCAGGGCTTCAGCTTTACAGGTCAACAAAAACAGACCAGCTGCATTCATACCTCTGAAAATGAGTTCCGTGGGCTTGGCTACATATTTGACACACCCTTAGGTGAGCAGACAAGGCAACATACATCCTCCTGGGACTGTGGATGCCCTCGAGAAAGTCACAACCAAGGTTAAAGCTGCTTCTTAGGAAAACAGGTTACCGATAGTCTTTCTGTGAGCTTTCACTGTGGGCTCCCAAGTAGGCTCCCAAAAGCAAGGAAGAAGCAGTGTGCTTTCCTGCACAAGGACCACAGCAGGGTTCTGGCCTGGCAGAGGCGAGGTAGATGCCAATGGAAAGGCAGCTCTGCGCAGCAGCTCGAGGCTGGAGCCCAGCCAGCAGGAGGAAGAAGAGTGCATGGGCGGGAGGCAGAAAAGGAGGAGGGCAGAGCTGGCCCTGCCCTTGCCGGCTTTGGCTATAATCTTCCTGCCTGAGCCCCTTACCTGCTGGCTCACCCAGGAAAGGTCAGTCTCAGAGATCCTCCAGCCTGCCAGGAGGCAGTGGATTTTTTCCAGACTTTTAATCATTCTCTCATTCAGCTCCTAAGAACCCAAGGGCAGGAAGTCTCGCTGAGTGTGTTCAGAACTGGGATAATGCATTTTCTAACCCGAAAACACATCTCAGCAAGTTACCACCTCATTCATCTGTCCAGAGTGGTTATAATTACAGTATTCATTTCATAATTGCTGCCTATTTGCAAATACAAAATCCCTGAATCTTAAAATAAATTACAGTTCCCCTTGCTATTTCATGGCCATTGTGCTGGTGGTTCACAAAGAGCCAATACCTCCAATTAATATTTTAATAACAAGCCCAAGGTGAGAAAGGCTTGAATTTTCAGAGGGTGACGTGACATTAGTACAAAAGAAAATGATTGCAAATCATTTTGGGGGCCAGCTTACTTGTGTATTTCTCAACTCTGGGCTCGAGGGCCAAGGAGAACAACCTTTGATCTGCCCTTTTCTGGGCTTGCTGCTGACCTCAGCCCAGATGATAAGAAAATCCACACTGGCTGTATGCAGCGGCCCCCTTGGAGCACTCGGTATTACTGACTTAGCCAGTGACTCTGATTATTTAACTCCTATTTAAACAGAGCTCCAGACTGCTCTGAAGATGAGAGTGCGCAGCACAGGGTACTATCTGCATCTAGGGGCTCTCAAGAAAGCGGCAGTGAGATGGGCCCTAGATGCTGTTCCAAAGGCAGGCAGAGGACAGATGTGCATCCGGGGCCAGGGCAGCGAAACTCTGCAAGACAGGCAGGCAACAAGTGACAGGTTTAAACTTTATTTCCAATGTGCCTTTTGCTGCAGAATGATCCAGTGGCCAACACAGCTGTCAGAGCCCAACTGCAATTGCTGCTATGCAGAGAGGAGGGACCGAGAGTCACTCCCAGCCCGTAAGATGTTTGAGCCAGGTGTGTGCAACAAAAGGCCACACCACTGCTACCACCTACAGAGCCCGTGTTTGCTCATCATGACAGGTGGGTAGGAGGGGCCTCCATGACCAGAGAGGGGTGAGTGGGGGGTACTCACTCCAGGCAGCAGCAAAAACAAAGTTGTACCTGTTGCACAGGTACCACCTTTCCTGCTGGGGGCTACACAGAGGTCTCCAGCCCAAGGCCCTCGATGGTGTCCCAGACAGTGTCACTCCCACACCAGGAGAAAAGCCAGGCCCCACCAAAGAAGCAGCATTACCTCACTACTACCCAAGAGGCCTGAGCACACGGCACACAGGGGCATCCAGTATGGATGTCCTTCTGCCTCACCTGCCACCCCTGCCTGCCTGCCAGTGGGCTTCTCCAGCCATCATGAAAAACCCTCGCTATACAGGCTCCTCCTGTGCAAGGCCACATCCCAGAGCTGGGTTTGAGGATGTCACTGACAAGTGACAGAAAACTCAAGGGGTGTCTTTCACAGAGATAAGCATCTTTCATCCCCTCGGCTCCACACCAAAAGCCCACGGCACATGAGAAAGCATGAGACCAAGTGTCCAAGACCCCTACCCTTATGTGGCTGCCAACCAGCATGGGCTGCATCCCAACACCTTGGTGCTAGTCACATGACCCGTCTCTCACCCATTGGCCTAAGCTGTCACTTGAAGAGAAGGACCAAGATACTTTCAGAACGACCAGCTATTGATCAAGCATGTCCAGATGCCACCAACAGAGACACCTTACAAATAGTTAAGAGCACCCCTGGGGTTCAGGTTCCAGCTCCACCCCTTGATGGCTGTATACCCAGCAGCAATAGGATATACTTTGTGCCTATTCCAATGTGCCAACTGGCCAAAAAGAGCAATAGTGCCGGCATGGAGGCTCACTGGCAGAGTGCTCGCCTGTTATGCTTGAGGCACTAGGATCAACACCCAGCACTGCAAAAAAAAACAGAACAGAAAACCTCATGGCGATGCTTACCAAGTCCTTGTCATCCTTGTGGTCACTCGATATATGACCACACATGATGCTGGGATGCCACAATGAGGACAAGACAGCCCTCGTCAATGAGAAGGTGAGACTGCCTGTTTGCTTGTTTTACACAGTGAGATCATTGGTTCCTTGAGGGTCCAAGCCCAGTCTTGGTAGGAACCAGAGTGCACCCCCTCACCCCTGAAGAAGGACGTCCCAGTGGACAGCTGGCAGGTGTGAGCCAGGCCAGGCCAAAGGAACAGAGAGGAGGCAGTCCAGACAGGCAATTATATGTATAGAAGTGCAGAGCCCAGAGGGTACAGGGTGGGTTGCAGAGGGGCACGCAAGGTGGCTGCTCCCACTGGCTGGTGAGGAAATACAGGGCTTTGTCCACCAAAGGGTGTGAAGTGCTTGGCCACTATGGCAATACAGGGACTTCCACAGCCTACTTTTCATTAAGCTCCAAGATGAGGACCTAGGGGTCTTAAGGGGATCCTGGGCTGGATCCAGATGACCTGAAGAAGATTCTGTGCCTAGTTCAGCAATTGCAGGGCCCCCACCCTACCCCAGAGCTCAAGCAGGGTCTGCTGTCTTGGGCCAAAGCAGTCACAGATGTGAGACCCAGGGCTCAGAGGTGCCTTATGTATATGGCTCTTCTCTGAGGTACAAGTCAGTCCACCATAGGACTGACAGTTCACAGGACTCCACACATCAAACAAACTAACAATGGCATCCTCTGGCACACACTTCATAAGCAAAGGTGCCTGCTACAAATTGTTGGGTCCAGCTGCTCTGTTGGCTTGTGGATTGAGGTTCATGCTTTTAAAACAGAGTTAGCTTCTACTCTCAGGACTCAGAGTCAGTGAATGTCTTACTATACCTGACTTTGCAAGGTGCAGGCAGCCTGGGAACAGGGAAGGAAAGCTGAGCCTGCCAAGCAGGTAGACTGCAAGGCAGGGGTCTGCTTTGGCTTTCTTCAGAGGCCACCAACACCCATTCTGGCAGATGTGGCCAGCATCTGACCCTGAGCCACTCCCTGTGTGGCTCCACATTAGCCAGGTTAAGCCAGGGAAGGACACTGGCCAGCCCTTCTGATGGAGATGGGAGAGGACCTGGGTGCTGGCAGCCCAGGCCCCAGTCCTGAATTGTCACTTCCTCACTTTCTTTGCACCTTGGTTTCCTCACCTATTAATAGATTCACTACCACAGCAGCCCCAACCCACCCACCAACTGACCAGCAGGCACACAGGAGCCGTGACCCACCAACCGAATGGCAAGCATGCAGGTAGGACCTCTTGGCCTGGCGGGGGCACCTCCACTGGAACTCAGTCCCCCACCCACAGCAGCTTGGATGACCGGCAGGTATGCAGGTAGGATCTCTTGGCATGCGGCCCCCATACCTCCACAGGAACTCAGCCCCCACCCACAGCAGCCCTAACTGACTCACCCACTGACCAACCAGCAGGCACACAGGTAGGACCTCTCAGCCTGCAGGCCCTCACCCCCCACCCACAGCAGCCCAGACCAACCAGGGAGCTCACAGATAGGACCTGGAACTCTGCCCCTGCCCACAGTTTGTGATTGGCATGCACATAGGCAGGAACACTAGGCCTGCACCCCTGCCTCACCAGAACTTCTACCTCACACAGAACCCAGCTCTGGTATCTGCTGTGGAGCCCCACAGCAAAATTCCCTGCAGAAAGGCTGGGGGTCAGACCCTGCCAGCTAAACCAGGAGCTGAGCATCTTGCCTGAGGAGCACAGCAGACTCCTCCAAAATCTGCACCATGAAGAAGCTGAGCACAGCAGCCAGACCCAGACAGGCACGTCTGGACAAGATCACACTTAGTAGATCCAGACCCAAAGTTCAGTAGGCTCTAATGACATAGCTTCACAAAGTTTCTGCACTAAAGGTCAGAGGTCATTGCTATACAGAATGATACAGACAATGAGCAAAATGCAATCTCAGGTCCCAAGCTCACACCGAACAAATACAGGAGCCACTACCATAGAAGAAAATGGGAATCATGCAGCCAAAATCTCTGAATTAGTAGCATCTGAAGTAAACAAAAAATTCAGAAACATGTAGAAGAAATTGAATTTGAGATAACCTCTGAAGAAAAAAAATCTTTGAATTACTAGAATTTGAAGTAAAAAAAAAAGCAGCTGCGGAGGAGTGTAGAGGAAATCATCAGAAATAACCTCTGAAGTAAAAAAAAAGACATCTCTAAATTAATAGTGTCTGAAGTAAAGGAATAATGGAAGAACGATAGAGAGGAAATGAGAGCAGAAATAATCTCCAAAGTAGAAAAAGAAAGTATAACTATAATGAAAGACTTAATAAATGCCTCTAAAGAAGACATTCATAAAAAATTAGAGGATAAAAAAATGATGGAATCCTTGAATGAGCAATACAGGAAAGAAATCGATCGCATGAAACAGTTTCAAAGAGATACACAAGGAAATAAAATCTCAATCACAAGCTGGCAACACCACATGAACGAAAGTGAAAATAGAGTTTTACATCTTGAAGACACAGTCTCAGCTAGTGAAAAGGCAAGAAATGACCTCTTAAAAACAACCAGGATGCAGGAAAAAATGATTCAACATTTGCAAGATGATACAAAAATGAACGTGAGATTAATAGGAATCAATGAGAAAGAAGGAGTCAATACAAATTATATAAAAAGAATATGGGCAGAAGTAACAGCAGAAAACTTCCTAAATATGAGAAAATAATTGGATATTCAAGTAACTGAAGCATACAGAACTCCAAATAACATCAACCCAACTAAAAGCACGCCCAGGCATATAATAGTCAAGATCCCAGAAATCCAGCAGAAGAATAATATACTAAAAGCCACTAGAGAAAAACAGATCACATTGAAAGGAAAACCCATCAAAATAATGGTAAATTTCTCTTCACAAATCATGAAGTCAAGAAGAGCATGGAGCAGAGTGCTTCAAGTCCTCCATGAAAACAAATTCCAGCCCAGACTGCTGTACCCTGCAAAACTCTCTTTCAAGTATGAGGGAGAAGTGAAACACTTCCACAACAAGTAACAACTAAAGAATTTCATGATGTCAAAGACAACCCTACAAAGACTACTAAAAAATACTTTAGAGGGGAACAAAATGACCCAAAATCTACAAATGAGACCAGAAAGAGTCCACCAAGTAGGGCAACGAATTAGACAGGAGAAAAAGGAGTAAGCAGTAGTAAGTAAAAGACATGTCAATCATAAGTCAATACACTTCAATTATAATCAATGCTCCAATTAAAAGAAATAGACTGGCAGAGTCAATAAGGAAGCAAAATCCAACAATATGCTGTATACAAGAAACACACTTAACTCATAAGGAAACACATAGGCTAAAAGTTAAAGGATGTAAAACAATACTAAAAGACCAAGCACCTCAAAAAAAAAAAAATGCAGACAGTCTAAACTTCAAACCAAGATTGTTCAAACAAAATAAACAATGCCACTACATACCTGTTAGGTGAAAAATTCAACACAAACAGGTAACACTCATAAATATGTAGGCACCCAACACGGGAGCAACAAGTTATATAAGATTTCATGCTGAAATCTTAATGGACATGAAAAATCTAATATCCAATACCACAATCGTAACAAGAGACCTTAACACCCCTTTATCCCAAAACAAAGCAAACAAAAAATTATCCAAGAAGTAGCAGAACTGAACCACATCTTGGAACAACTAGGCTTAGTGGGCATACACAGAGTGTTCCATCCAACCACTTATGAATACACATTTTTTTCAGCTGCACATGGAACATTTTCCAAAATCGACCACATACTAGTGCATATGTCATGCTTAAGTATATGCCAGAAAATATAAATTATTCCATGCACATTATCTGACCACAGTGCAATGAAACTTGAAATAAATGACAACAGAAATCACAAGAACCCCAGAAATACATGGAAATTAAACAACATCCTTATTAGAAAACAGTGCATTACAGGTGAAATTAAAAAATATTTACAATTTAATGAAAATTCAAACACAACCTACAGGAATTTATGGGATGCAGTAAAAGCAGTTCTTAGAGGGAAATTTATACCTCTGAACTCACACATTAAGAAAACTGAACAGGAAACAAATAAATGCTCTTACACAGCAATTAAACCTACTAGAAAAGGAAGAGAAATGAAACACAAAGCCCAAAGGCAGGAGGAAATTATAAAGATTAGAGCAGAAATTAATTCAACTGAGACAAAGAAAACAATACAAAGAATTAATGATTTAAAAAGGTGATTCTTTGAAAGATTAAATAAAATTGAGAGGCCCCTAGCTAACCTCATCAAAAAGAGGAAAGAGAGAACTCAAATTGAAGCAATAAGGAATGAAAAGGGTGAAGTTACTACAAACCCAGTGAAGATTCAGAGGATCAATAATAACTACTTTGAGAATCTTTACTCTCATAGCATTGAAGACACAAATGAAATGGACAGATTCCTAGCAAGGTACAAACTACCAAAACTGAATCAAGAAGATATAAGAACTCTCAATAACCCAGTAATAGCCAACGAAATACAAAATGTAATAAAAAGTCTACCAACAAATCAAACTCCAGGTCCTGATGGATTCACCACTGAATTCTACAAGAAACTTACAGAAGGCATAATCCCAATACTCCTCAAACACTTCAATGAAATTGAAAAGGAAACAATCCTCCCAAATCATTCCTAGAGGCAAGCATTACACTGATACCAAAACCAGAGAGAGATTCAACTAAAAAGAAGACTACAGGCCAATTTCTCTCATGAACATAGATGCAAAAATCCTCAATAAAGTCCTCACTAATAGAATACAGCACATCATCAACAATCCACGACCAGGTAGGATTCATCCCAGGGATGCAATGATGGTTTAATATATGCAAATCTATAAATGTAATACACTATATCAATGGAGCCAAAGCCAAAACATCACATGATGGTCTCATTGGATGCAGAAAAGGCTTTTGACAAAGTCCAACACTCATTTATGTTCAAAATCCTAAAGAAAATTGGAATAGAGGGCCTCTAACTCAATCTGATAAGATCCATCTATGACGAATTCTATGTAGGGAAAAGCTGAAGTTTTTTACTCTCAGATCTGGTACAAGACAAGGATGTCCCCTATCGCCATTCCTATTCAGTGTAGTCTGCAAACATTAGCTACAGCCATTAGACAAGAGAGAGAAATAAAAGGAATAAGAATAGATAAAGAAGAAGTTAAACTATCATTATTTGCAGATGGCATGGTAATCTACTTGGAAGACCCAAAGAACTCCACCAAGAAGCTACTAGAATTAATACGCAAATTCAGTAGCATAGCAGGATACAAAACCAACACACAAAAGTCAATAGCATTCCTCCACACGGATAACAAACACACTGAGAGAGAAATTAGAAAAAATACCTTTTACAATAGCACCAAAAAAATGAAATACTTAGGAATTAACCTAACTAAAGGGCCCGGCGGGATAGCTCAGTGGTCTAAAGTGCCTGCTTGGGAAAGCTTGGGCACCTTCAGAGATCGCGGTTCAATCCCTGGCACCACATGCTGCACCAGCCCTGCTCTCAGGGCGGGCTGAGCCGGCCATAGAAATCAGTGAATAAACAAGAAAAACAATAAATAAATAAAATAAAATAAACCCTAACTAAAGAAGTAAAAGATCTATTCAATGAAAACTACAGTACTCTGAAAAAGAGATCCTAGAGGATTTCAGGAAATGAAAAGATATTCCCTGCTCCTGGATAGGAAGAACCAACATTGTGAAGATGGCCATACTCCCTAAATTGTTATATAGATTTAATGTAATCCCTATCAAAATACCATCAATATACCTCACAGACAGAGAAATCACTCGTAAAAATTTTTTGGAACCAGAAAAGACAATCCTGGACAAGAAAGATAAGGCAGGAGGCATTACAATTCCTGACCTAAAGTTATACTACAGAGCTACTGTGATAAAATCAGCATGATATTGGCAAAAAGTAGACCTGAGGATCAATGGAATAGATTAGAAGATGCAAAAGCAAATACAAATACACTCAGCCACCTTATTTTTGACAAACAGGCTAAACATGTTTATTGGAAGAAAGACAGCCTCTATAACAAATGGTTCTGGAAAAACTGGCTTTCTACATGCTGAAAACTAAAACTTGACCCAGGTCTATCACCATGCACTAAACTAAGGTCAAAATGGGTTAAAGATCTAAATATTAAAAGAGAAACACTAAATCTCCTGAAAGAGAAAGTGGGAGGAAATCTTGAAAACAACGGGGTAGGCAAACAGTTCATGGACAAAAATCAAAATGCACGTTTAACACTTGAAAGAATCAACAACTGGGACCTCCTCTGGCTGAGAAGTTTTTGCACATCAAAAGAAATTACCAACAGAACGAAAAGACAACCACAAATTTCAAAAAATTTTAACTAATAAGTATTCAGACAAAGGTCTTCTAGCTAGCATTTATAAAGAACTAAAAAACATTGTGGGGTCCCAAAATTCAAAGACCCAATTCAGAAATGGCCATCTGAGATGAACACACACTTCTCAGACAAAGAAATTCAACAAGCCTGTAAATACATGAAGAAATGCTCCACATCACTAGCCATTCGTGAAATGCAAATCAAAACAATACCTAGATATCATCTCACCCCAAAAAGAATGGCTATCATAAAGAAATCAACCAATAACAAATGTTGGAGAGGCTGTGGGGTGGCACTTCTCCGCTGCTGGTGGGAATGCAGACTGGTGTAACAATTATGGAAAGCAGAGTGGAGACTCCTCAAAAAGCTTGAACTGGAAATCCCAGCTATCCGGGATAAATACCCGACACTCAAAATGAAGGAAGGAAAGGTTTATTTAGCTCACAGTTACTGGAGGTTTCAGTCCATATTCGGCTGGCCCAAGGCTGAATGGAGCAGGACAGAGAGCATCCAGTTCATGGCAGCAGAACAGCAACAAAATGGTGGCAGAGGCAGCCAATCAAACACGGCAGCAGAGCAACAGCTACAGCTCTAGTCTGTCTCTCTCTCTTTATATTCCACTGAGGCTCTCCACCTCAGCTTCCACCTTAGGCTACACCCATAATCCCAGAAGTACTTAGACCCATAATACCATAAGTGCTAAAATCCACAATCCCAGGGATCATGGATCAAGTCTCAAACTCTAGAAGCCATGCCCCATGATTGCTTGAGGCTTTGAGGGGACAACTAGACATAACCATAACAATCATATCATAGTGACATCTGTTCACTTATGTTCATAGCAGCACAATTTGTGGTAGCCAAATCGTGGAAACAACCAAAACGTCCATCATCTGAAGAATGGTTGAAAAAGATGTGGTATTTTTGTACAATGGAATATTACTCAGCTATAAAGAATGATAAACTAGAAGACTTCATATATAAGTGGATGTATCTTGAACATATACTCATAAGTGAAATAAACCAGACCTACATGTGTAAATATCATATAGTCTCCTAATGTAAGAACTCAAAAGAAGAAATAAAAATGGAAAGGCATAACACAGCTGAATGGAAACCAAGAACTTAAGTATTAAATAATAAAGTGACTTAAGTATTAAATAATAAAGTGGTAAATAATAAAGCAAACAGAAAAGATAGGAAACATGGCAGAAGCAAAGCCATGCACTTATATACAGGATGTATTCGATAATGGTCCTAAGAACCACCAAAATATTTTTCACACTGAGGATAGCAATGGGTAACACTAAAATCATGCTCGGAAAACCTGTCATTCTTGGCTTTTAGATGTGTGCTGCTTTTAATGTAATTTCAGTTACTGCTATACTCTCTCTCAAGTAAATGACTGGTTTAGAAGAAAACAAAAAAGAGTATTAAATGAAAGTAAGAGACTAGGAAAAATTCCATAAAATTGACCAGCTACAATTTTTTATGTACTTAGATTTCTAAATGTCTGTGTAAAAATGTGTAACTGCTTTTATCAAATTGTATAGGGATTTAATAGAATATCAATGATTTATTGGAAATACTGGTTCCAAATTAAGTGTAAGATGTTCCATGTTGAGAAAGACAGTGATGTTAAGCTCAAGTACCTATGTTATAGAGTAATAGTATCATGAAGCTTCTCTTCTGGAGGGTTAAGAATATGTTTACAGCCGGGCATGGTGGCTCACGCCTGTAATCCCAGCACTCGGGAGGCTGAGGCAGGAGGATTGGTGCGAGTTCGAGACCAGCCTGGGCTACAAAAAGTGAGCTCAGGACCAGCCTCAACTGCATAGCGAGACCCTGTCTCAAAAAGACAAAAAAAAAAAAAAAGAATATGTTTACAGGGCAAAAGTTAGTGAAAGAGAAGGGTTTTAAGGATTGCCAATATTTTGACCCTAGCCCTTCAAGGTCAGTGAGGACTCAGGACAGAATAGAACCTGTGCTGTAACATCCTATAACTCAGTGGTTTCCCAATTTTTCAGTTCAGGGAGATTATGGGACCACAGAGGAAAGGAATAGAGGATGTATAGTGTGCCTAAGGAGAGTCACCTAGAGAGGAAACATTCTCTCGGGCTTTCACAGAGAGCAAACTGGTCAAGCAATGGTTGTAACTCATCCAGATGGCTGGCACTGACAACAGTTCTACAAAGCATGGTACATGGTTTCAAGGTAAATCTTGAGGGGATCTGACTGATCTTGGGAGATACAAAAGTTACATGTTTTGTTGTACAGGTCTTGCTTTAACTTGCCCTTAACCACCCAACAGAAAAGTTTAACCGCAAGGCATAAAATGTAAAGCTAGATCAGTATGCTGATCTATAAAAGGATTAAATCAGCAGCTTCCAACACTGTCAGTCCTGCCAATAACCCACTGCAATTATGGAATACTGGATTATGTATACAACTACTTCCTCTTAGCTCAGTGAGAAGAAATTTTTTGCACCAACGATGACTAGAAAAATTATCATGTCTACATCCTGTGCTCTGTATAACTACAATAAGGACAACAATATGTATTGTATCAATTATTGAAAATGTACTAACAACATGTTTTTGAAAATGTTACATGTTATTTCCTATTAAAAGAAAAAAATTAGATTCACTATATTTGAGGATTAAAATAATGCCCCCAAAGGGCCCAGGAAGGCCTGGCACAGTCTGACTGTCAGTACTGCTCTGCATTATCTACTCCAATTTGTTGAGAGTGGAAACCCAGTGAGGAAACTGCTTGGGGCATCTTCAAGCAGCACTTCCTGGCCTTCTCCGCTTCAGGTACACTTATCCTGAGTACTTCTTGTCTACTAAGGACAACTTTAAGGAAAAGAAAAATATTTTACCAATTAAATTTTTATGTATACTGTTTTGAAGGGAATTGAGCCAGGCAATCCATCCCTTCAAATCTACCTGAAATCTAAGTCCTGATAAACAGCAGGCACTCACTTGGAACTAAATATGGATCCCAGAGGAGCTGTTCTTGGGGCAGTGCATGCTCGTGCTCCACGGGGGCTTCCTGTGTGTGATGAATGTGGATGGCACATCCACATCCACCATAAAGCCAGGGATCTGTGCTTTGCTACTGTAACCTTGTGATGGGGCTGAGGCTTTGTGGGCTCTTTGTCTGTGGTACTGTGTTGGCTAAGGCTGATGCTGTCTCTTCCCCATATCTCCCCTCAGGAATCCCTGGAGACCAAGACCACAAAGCCCTACAAAGACAGACCCAGTGAGGGCACCCACAGCAAGGGCTTTGCAGCACTTCTGGGAACAGCACCATTCCCCTCAGAAAGCATCCATGTCCCCAGAATGCACACCAGAGACCCCAGTGGGAGCCATGACTCTCATTCTATCTCACTTTGTTCTCCAACTGCAGAGCCAGTGCAACCTGATAGTGCTTAGGAGCGTTCAGACATTCCCCCAACAAGAGCCCTCCACTGCCCGCTACTCCTATGCCCCCCTTCCCAGGGCAATCCCCAAGGGGCCCTGTGACCTGCCCATCAGTGAGACTGTCCCCAACAGGTGAGCAATGTCCCTTCCCTACATAGCCAGCACAGTGCTTACAGCATACAACACTCAGCATGACAAGCTGGGGCCCCAGAATCACTGCAGAGCCTTATACCTTGTAATTAGTCCATGGGCCCAGGAAGAGGACAATGGCCTGAAAAAGCCAGCAAATGGGATATGTGCATTATAATCAGGTCCCTGTGCCAAGTGTGCAACTTAATTACATAGCCCAGGTCCTCTCTTCTCCTGTGAACTCTAACCCAACCAGTGATAACACAAAGGAAGGATTAAAGGCTGCCTGCCAAGGGCCAGTGAGGCCAAACCTGTATCCTCCTCGCATGCTAGCAAGCAATACCACAGTGGAGAGAAGTGGCCTTCCAGGGGCTCCCACAGAGGACAAAGCAGATGGTCAGGTATTCAGTAGCTTGGACCTACATCAAATACTAGATCTGTTTCTGCAACACCTTACAACAATGACACGACAGAGAGGTGGAACAGTACCTGTCCCCTTCAGCTCAGGGCAGCCTACTTTGCATGGTAGACACAGGCCCAGAAGATTCCACCACAGCTTACACTGTCATCCTCTCTGTAGCCAATGGCACATTTGTCAGACAGAGTCAGCCACTACATGGGCGTATCATCTCCACTCTTTAGCCCTAGGCTCATCCCAGCGTCCTCTACGATGCTAATGCAAAACCATGTCTAGGGAGAAGCAAAGGAGAGTTAGATGTTTGGAAAGAAAATATGGTTACTATCTCTGCTAGACTGGAGAACACAACCACAGTAAGCTCTCTGTCTGAAGAGTAAGGCCCTTTCCATCCTGCCAAGGTCTAGGATGTCTAAACTATAATACTTCCCCACACACACTGGCAATCTAAGCAAGATAGGGCAGAGACCACAACCTAATGAGGGTGGCTCTCAAACTACGCTGGACGTCTGCACCCACTGTGCCTTCTTTCTGGGCCTCCTGTGCTATATCTGAAGAAACTTGTGGTCAACTCCTAACAACATTTGTTAGTAGGCCACAAATGTGACTGTGGACAGGACATCCACACCCATCTGTAAAGCCAGAGGTCCCTGTTATACCAATGTAACTCACTGTAATGAGGAGCTGGACCCAGAATCCTCTGCTGAGGTGTGCTGGCCCCAGGTAGAAGCAATAGGCAAAGGCTCTTGTCACTGTAGACTGGGTGCTCCATTTGGGCCATTTCATCCAACACCTTATAATGCTCCCTAAACCCAGCCTTGTGCCCAGGGTAAAGACAGGCTTCCAACCTTCAAGGAACTGGCTTACTCACAGCAATGGAAGCACAGTCTTTTTTTTTTTTACCAAGTTAGAGCACTCCAAAGGCATGTATGTGCAGGCAGAAATGAGGGAGCAAAGCAGACTTGAAAAGTCAACAATGGGCAAACATGGGTCTACCAGGGCCAGAAGCCCTTGCCTTACCCTGCCATGAAGAAGCAGAGACCAGGAGTAAGGAATGTGGGGGTTCAAGGGTGCAGCATACCCTCCCTGCATTGCAGCCACACAAACACAGTGGGCTGCACCTCAGTAAAAGAAAGGAATAGGGTCTCAACTGCAGGTCTGAGCAAGAAGCTTACACACCACTGGCAGGAATTCTGGAGAATGGAGGACCCACATTAAGGAGGCTTAGGCCCTCGGCCCCTAAGGGCTACTGGATATCCTTGCCCAGGCCACCTGTGCCCAGCAACCTCAAGCCCTTCTCTGTGCTCCCAGGCCTGCTGAGGTCCCAGCACTGCACTGTGCTGTCCGTCATGACAATTAGGGTCCAGTAAGCACCCCAGTCTGGAGCACCCTTCCTGGGCGCATCAAGCCCAAGGCGAAGGGACTTGCTTGAGGGACACAGTCAGCACCACTCACACCCCTAAGGTACACACTGCTAGGCACTGCTGTGGCCGGAAGAAGGGCTTGCCAGGAGCCAAGGTAAGAGCCACAGCAGCTCTGAGCCACCAAATGGCTCCTTTGGCTGGAGGTCACAGCAAAGCATCACTGCCCTCGTTGAGGCATGAGCAACCCAATCACATCCCCAGTGCCTCTGTGTCCTCACCTGTGAAATGGTCCTGTTGGGACCCCACTTCAAGGGAAGGGAAGAGGCAATGCCACAGAGCACCTGGCTCAAAACATTGCTTCTGACTTTCACTCTGGAACCCCTCCCATGCAGACTCTCATTCCAGTATATGTGCCCACTCTGTGGCTAAAATGAAATGCCAAATTTGGGTACTAACTTTCCACTTTTGTAGATTTAGAGCAGATTTCAGGAGACTTCCTGAGTCCCTTTCATGGCTGGCTTTCCCCTTTTCTCTCCCTAGTGGCAAAGATGAGGCAGAGCATCAAGGGAGGAGGGTAAAAAGAAGGCCTCTCACTGGCAGGCCACACCTGGGAACACAGCCGTCACCTCACCAGAGCCAGGCAGGGCTGCCCAGTGGTGCAGGCCCGGACTGTGCTCAAACTGCTGCCTTCCAATTGCAGGCCTACTGCTCCCCTGCCACATCATGTGGGAAAGTTGCTAGACCTCCCTGGTCTCAGTGTTCTCATCTCTAAAATGGGAAGTTACACCCACTTCCACCTGCTGAAGGCATGCATGAGAAGCCAAGGCACAGAGCCATCCCTCGCCCACGCCTCAGCCTCTCCGCCACTGCCACACTCACTCCCCAGTGGAAGGGCCTGTGCAAGGCAGCTGTCTCCTCAGGATGGCTGCAGGAGGCCTGGCAGCATGCAGGTGCAGGGCCACAACAGGGGAGAAAGATGCCTCCCCACCCTGGTCTCCCCAACACCAGTGCCCACACACACACACTTGGGACTCTTTTGAGCGTCAGAATAGGTAGAGCCCCAGAGAATGCAGAGATGAAAGCAGCCAGGTGCAAGAGCACTAGAATTGTCTCCCCCCAATGGTCATAGGTCAAGGAATCTGGAGGACCCCAACAGAATGGACCAAACCTGTAGAAGAAGGATCCAAAGCTCCAAGAGCCAGGAGTCAGGGAGCATACAACCTAAATTAGATCAACTTCACAATGATCACAGGAGATAGAATTTTACAAAAGGAGACTCTGAGGTACAAAGAGAGCAGGTCCCCTGCCCCAGGTCACACAGCACACAGCTGAGGGTAGAAGTGCCACTGACACCCAGGTAGTCTGAGCTCAGCACCCTTATTCTAAATCATGGTTCTTCAGAGTCTTCTCGATCCCAGCCTTCCTCCTGCCCCCTTGACACCTCACACTGCCCACAAAAAAAAACAGGAGATTCCAAGAGAACAGATTTCACCTGCTCTCTTCCTCCCCTAAGGGGGTCCCAAACCTCCAGGGCCCAGCCTGGGACCTAGGCTCAACTCCATCTACTTTCACCCATAGCTACCTGGGGTTGTGGGCAGGCTCTGGCCTGGGAAGAGTGACTCCATTTACAGGTTGGAAAGGGACTGATGAAATATGGGTCTGTACCCCCCATCACAAATGGGGAGCCAGCATCTCACCACCCTGCTGCCAGCCAACGGGCTCAGAGCAATGCCACACAGACTTCGGCAGCGGGCAGGGCAGGGTGAAATCCCTCTTTATAGAGTTATTTTTGCTGTGGAATTTTCACTGGCCTGTAAAATATTTTTATATTTATTACACGTTTAACGGGAGCTCCTAGAACCAACAGGGTGTAAATAATGAAAACTAGGGCAGTAAAGGCCCCAATAAACCTCGCACCAGCCCTTTGATGCTCCCTATGAGCTCCAGCTTCTCCTTCCTCCCCAGGCCCCAACGCTTTGCCCCGGAGCAAACCCAGAAGGCCAGGGGACCCTCAGGAAGCCCATCTTTGGCTCCCAAAAATTAGGCTCAACCATTGCCAGACAGATCTGAGCCATCAGCACAGCCCACTGAGTGCACTCACCAAGAAAGGGCCTACTGTGTGCTCAGCAGATACCAGAACTCATGGGAGCTTGACCAAGAGAAGACCTCCATGAATGCTTCTGTCTTTCCCAGCTCTGTGACCTCAGATGGTTCCCATTCTCCTGGATTCCAACACTAGCCTCAGCATATGGTGGGTCACCACAGGGTCTCACTGGGAACCAGATGTCTTAGAAGAAAGTGATCCAGCCATGACTACTGGCCTCCATAGCTCTGTGGCACTATGGCATAGGGTGCCTGTACCCTTTACCAACAAAGCCCCAATCTGAACCCTACTACCACATCACCTTTAGATCACTATAGGACAAAATCACAGAGAAATAAGGGCTTTAGATCCTGTCCAAGGCAGGGACATAGAGGCACAGAGAGGTGAAAAGACTTGCCGAAGGGCAGGAGCAGTTGGTAAGATCTAGGACTAACCTCAGGGATAGAGACCTTATCTGCTATGTCCTGGACAAGAAGTTTAGCCTGAGCTCCTCCCCAGCTGGAATCTCCTCTCCAGTGTCAGCACCATCTACCTTACCTCTGCCTGTGATCAGGAACTCAGTCCCTGACAGCCCACGCCTCTGCACTCCGGGTCAATGATCAGCATCTGTGCCCCCACCTTCCTCCCCAGGGATGAGCCCAGCCAGCTGCTGCCTCCTCTTCTCACACGCCCACAGGCAAGTGCCCTTTCCTAGACTCACCCTAGATCCTGAGCCTGACCGAGCCTTCCCCTTGACAGGACAAGTGTCAGGCTCTCACAGCTCTTGGGTGCCTGGGCCTCTTATAGTAAGGACCCATTTCTAGAAGAACACCCTGTGCTCCCACTCAACCCAGATACTAAACATCAGCTACACATCTGGAAGTAGCCTTCAGAGATGTTTATTAGGCAACCATAGCATGTGACCAGTTGACTCCAACTTAGAAACCTTGCTTTTGGGTCTGGTCTGTCCCACCACAGACTCAAAGAAATTGATTTCCTGTCTTTTCTGTCTTTTTTTTTTTTTTGTACAGAGTTTCACTACTAACCCATAGTGATCCTCCTGCTTGTACCTCCCAAGTGCTGGGATTACAGGCGCATGCCACCATGCCCAGACTCCATCACCAGCTCAGCACACTGGAGAGTGGGGCCAGTGCTGCAGGTGGGGCCAGGAACCAAACCCTGGCCCCTGTGCTTCCCTAAGCAAGGGCTTGATCCACTGAGCTATACCGCTGGCCCTTGATTTCCTATATCTACCTCCAAGACTTTGTTTGTGTCCTGAGAAAAGCCCCTTTGCTGGCTGCAGCCTATTCCCACGCCAGCACCCATGCAGTCAGATCTGCACCTCAACCACAGCAGGCAGCCTCAGCAAGACAGCAAGACCACACAAGGTGCTTGTCCTTCCTCTCAGGCACTCATGGAGCACAGCCCTGCTCCACACCAACAACATGCATGAATCTGCCCCACCAAGAGAGGTCACACTGCCAGACCAGAAGGCAAAGTCTCCATGGGGCAGTAGTCAGACAAGTGCAAGGGTGAAGGGCATGAACCCTGGCAGCTCTTCAGATACAAGGCGACTGGAGCGGCTCCTCTCTGGGGGCAGATCAGGCAGTGGCTCCTGCCTGCAGCTGCTACAACGCCAGGAGATTCTTGTCTCTCAACCCTCCATAATTATAGTCCCTGGTGCTTGGTTAACACCCGTGTCATTGCAGGGTGTTAGAACAAGTAGAGTCTGAGCGAAGAAAATTAAACAATGGCATTTGACAAGTGGTCCATCCCCTGTGGCACCACACTGAGCCTGGCCACAGGGGATGGTGGCTAGACCTCCTGGCCCACCCAGGAGAAGCCAGCACCTCAGAGCAAACAGAAGGTTCCCAGTAAGCAGTGACAGGAGCCCAGCTAGAGAAGCCACGGGTGGAAAGGGGAAGTACATGGCCCTGAAAGGAAGGTTCTGGGAACATCTATTCTCCCAGGGGAGGCTAGGTAGGTCCCATGGCTTCTGCAGGTAAGAGAAGCCACCTCGACATTGACTCCCCTGACACCTGCTCACACAGAGAGCTGAGGCCACAAAGGCAGGTTCAGAAGCATAGAAAGGTGTCCTGGCACAAGGGCCCAGGGCTCCAGATCTGCCGCATGGGCTGAGAAGAACCTAACCTTGCTGCAGAGGAAGCAGTACCCACAGGGTGAGGCTGAAGCTCCTGGCCACCCCTAAGAGATGGAGACCTTGGAGGGTTGCGCCAGGGCCCTTCCCAAGCCTGTCTGTCTCAGCCTGACTCAGCTCACTTTTCCAGTTCGGCCACCTCAGAAGCTGCAACACAAGGGGCTGGTGCTGAATCCCCATGTGTCACCAAGTCCACAGAGGGCTTCAACACCAAGTACTCTGCTAGCCCTCCCTTCCCTGCTCCCTGAAAACTCCCAGATTCCATGGTCAACTGATAAACAGTAACTGGTGTCAGCCACACTGAGACAGCCAGTAGCAGGTCAAGGGCCAGAGGAATCTCCCCTGAGACCTTGTGCTGTGAACCTACACAGTGCTGTTCCTCATGGTCCCTCCATAAAGCCAACCTATACCTCACGCAGGGGACCTAAGACATGCTGGCTGAGCCCTTAGGCCAGCCTAACCATTTGCATGCACTGCCACAGTGGCTGCACATACACATACACACACACACACACATTTTATAAGAGAGAAAACTGAGGCGGCTCAGGGACTCAGGAAGTTCCCTGATGTAAGAGATACAGCTCTGAAGCCCACATCTATCTCCAAGTCCTGGAGGACATCTGAGGACAACTCAGGCATTTCTGAAGGGCAGCTCAGAGGCCCCTCCAGACATCTCTGCCCAAAGCCCCTGCTCCTGGCACAGCCCTCACTGCCTGCTCATCATGCTGTCATCCCAAGCTGCAGCTGCAAGGAAGGGTCTGGTTCCCCTCATCTCCTGCCCAAAGAGAGGCGCTGAGCAAACTTCAGCTTCCCAGCACCCGTCATGAGATGAAACACATGTTTTCTGTGTTCCTTCCGCCTCAGGCTCCCCAAACATGCTGGAGATATTATTATTATTTATTATTTGCTGAGTGCTGACAGCATGCTAAGCATCAGGCCTGGGAGCCCAGGCCTTGCCAACACGGCTCGCAGTCAGCCAGTTAGCACAGCATGGCTCCCCGGTGACCCAGACGCACACCCAGCTGCAGGGCTGGCTGCGCAGGACCCCAGCCTCCAGAGCCTGCTCTCTTGTCTTCAGTGCCAGCAGCCGATGGCCTTGGCTCATCTCCTATCCCAATAAGGTGGGAGCTACCAGGCAGCTCTAGCCAAGGCGTCTGACCCCTGGAGGAGTAGACAGCCTCAACCCAGGCTTGCTGGGCTGAGCAGGCTCAGGAGCAGCCCAGGCCATTGTGGCCCCTCTGCTTATGTCTGCAGGTAGCCTTCTTTGGTGGATGCTCAGGGAAACCAACATGCTCATGTCGCAGCCCCTCCTGCCCTGTGATCACAGCTTACTCCCACCTTCCTCCCTGAAAGAAAGGACCAGAGAGCAGTGCAGGTTCTGGAGCAGGAAGCATCTACTGGGTCTGTCCTGAAAAGCAGTGCCAGACTCTAGTGCACAGATGAGAGACAAAAGGTAAAAGCAGCCTAAAACTCAGAAATCAAAAGAAATAATATTTCTGTGCAATGTTTTTAAATCAGAATTAATGTAAAACTCTATGATAACAAGCAAGGTGTGGTGGTGCACACCTGTAATCCCAGCACTTGGGAGGCTGAGGCAGGAGAATCAGTGCAAATTCAAGACCAGCCTGGGCTACAAAAGTGAACTCAAGGCCAGCCTGAACTGCATAGACAGACCCTGTCTCAAAAAGGCAAAAAAAAAACCCAAAATCTATAATAAGAGATATCCAAGTTTTAAATTCACCTTTTCCTTTGTTCCCTGGCTACAATAAATTCATCAAGGCCACTTGGACCAGCGGGGCTCCCCCAGTGCCTGTCCTCTGCACTGGAAGAACTTTCACAACACCACAGATATACCACAGCCCCCCTCCCTAAGTAAGGATTTGGAAAGAAGGGCACTACCCACCCCATCCCTTGGGAGGGAGGCACCCAAGACCCACAGAAGCCAGCCAGCATGTAAGCATGGCATGGAGAGCAGGTACACCTTGGGCACACGTGTTACCAGTACTAAGCCCCTTTTCCTCTCTCAGAAAAGCCCATACTGGGGGCTCAAGAGCTATATCAGCTCAGCCTCAGCACTCACCTAGTTCTTCAGAGCTCTAAATGATGGTCTTGGCCTGAAGAACAAGTGAAAGGGGATTTAGAAGACTCTTACGGTCCTTCTGTGTCACATGGTCAAGAATGTGCAGGTCAGATTTATTTCACTTAAGAATATGGTCTCTAGTTGCGCCCATTTATTGACAAAAGACTCAGATTTATCCTGTTTTATAGCTGAATAATACTCCATTGTGTAAAAATACCACATCTTCTTTATCCATTCTTCACTTTATGGGCATCTGGGTTGTTTCCAAGATTTAGCTGTGACAAACTGCACTGCTATAAACGTGGGAGATCATATATCACTGCGGTATGAGGTTTTCAGATCTTCTGGAAAAATACCCAGGAATGTCTGGCTCAAATGGGATCTCCAATCCTAGCTTTGTAGGGAATCTCAACACTGATTTCCATAGTGGTTGTACCCATCAGCACTACCACCGGCAATACAGAAATGTTCCTCTTTCTCTACAGCCTCTCCAGCATTTGTTATTGGTTGACTTCTTGATGTTAGCCATTCTTTCTGGGGTGAGGTGGAATCTCAGTGCTGTTTTAATTTGCATTTCTCAAATGATCAACGATGATGGACATTTTTTCATGTATTTACTTGCCATTTGTATTTCTTCCTCTGAGAAGTGTATATTCATCACAGATGTGCATTTTTTGATTGGGTCTTTGAAATTGAGGGGCCTATTTTTTTAATTGCTTATATGTTCTGGATAGAGGGTCTTTGTCAGAGGAGCATTTGGCTATAATTTTGCCCAGTTTGTGGGTTTTCTTTTTACTCTGATGGAGATTTTCTTTGAAATACAGACACTTTTCAAAAAGATGAGATCTCAGTTGTCGATTCTTTGAAGTATTTCCTGTGCAATTTGGTTTTAGTTCATGAACTCTCTGCCTACACCTATGCCTTTAATATTTCTGCCTACATTTTCCTCCAGAAGATTTAGCGGTTTTGTTTTCATATTTAAGTCTTTGATCCATTTTGACTGTAGTTTTGTGCATGGTGATAAGTATGGGCCTAATTTTAGCTTTCAGTATGTGGAAAGCCAATTTTTCCAGCACCATCTATTAAAGAGGCTATCTTTCTTCCAATGGACATGTTTGGGGCTTGGTAGATAGCTCAGTAGAATAGCCGTTTGCCCAGCAAACATAGGGTCCTGAGTTTAATCCCTGGTACTGCAAAAAAAAAAATAGTAACCAATGAACATGTTTGGCCCCTTTATCAAAAATAAGGTGGCTGAATGTGTTTACAGTTGTGTCTGCATCTTCTAACCTGTTCCATTGATCTGTACATCTGTCTCTATGCCAGTATCATGCTGATTTTATCACAGTAGCTTCATAATATAATTTCAGGTCAGGGATTGTGATACCTCCTGCCTTTCCTTTGTTTCCCAGGGATGCTTCTGACATTCTGGGTCTCTTCTGCTTCCAAATGAGTTGAGGAAAGTTTTCTCTAGCTCTGTGAGCAATACTAATGGCAAAGATCATATTGTCTCCTTAGTGTGAGAAGCTGAAAGAGAAAAATGGAATCTGAAGGGTACAATAGATACTTCAAAAAGGGAATGAACTTATTTAAAAAAAAAAAAAAAAGAGCTACTGCGTAGAGGAGAAAGACAGGAGAGGGATGGGGAAAAGAGATTTATCTATGTATATAAACAGGATGGTTTGGACAACTGTACCATGGACTTCTGCTGGTCTATGGAAAGGACCAGTTAATGCTGTAACTTGTTTCATCTTCTTTTTTGAATTGGTTGTACTTTTTCACTTTTTATTTCCTGATATATTCTTTCCTTTTTTCTATCTGCTTCCAGTTTTACATGAAAATATCTGGTAATACAAATAACATTGGAAGACAACACTATGTATTGCAACAAGTACAGTGAAATTCATATTACTTTCTTAAGTTTCTTTATCACTTATATTTTTTGTTTTAATTCTAGTTTGTACTCTCTTTTAAAAATAAAAAATAAAGGCAAAAAAAAGAGCAACTTCAACAAAGGGGCCTCTAGATAAGATGTGATGCCCTGATGTGAAGGAAAAGTCACAAAGCAGCAGAGTCAACCCCTTCATACCTGTCCTGCCCATAGCATCAGTACCTTCACATCTATTCATGCAATTATTGGATCTATCTGTCTCCCTCTACAGACTGTGCACACAGTGAGGGAAGGAACTGTGTCAGGTTTGTTCCCACCTTGGAAGCCCATAGGTATGATGTCTGGTAATTTGGAATGGATGACTAGATGAGTGAGTGGATGAAATGAGTTAGAGAATGCTCCCTTGTAGCGGGTACCTACACGCATGATGACCGCACGCATGAACACACACACACACACACACACACACACACACACACACACACACCAGTCCTCAGCATCCTAACTATAGGACACATCTCATCTGAGGATTGTACTTTGTGGGGCACTGGACAACCATCCTGGAAGGGTTCTGGGGAACAGCTGGACCTGTCTGAGGTGCTAAAAACACAAGCAGGCCAAGCCATCAACACCTCCCACAGGTCAGTAAGCCCTCCCTAGGCTTCCTTTCACTCACTGCTGCTGCCAGCATCTTCACACAGCCCATAGTCTCAGCAGAGGCGAAGGGCTCCACATGCATGTTCACCAGGGATAGGCATACACATTTACAGAAGGAAGAGTGAGTCTCCCTGAGAGTGCCCCCCAGGCAGAGCCTGTTCCCTACCCCACCAACGACACACACACACACACACACACACACACACACACACACACACAAGCATGCTAGAGAAGGCTGCTATGAGGAAAGAGATTAAAAGAACACCTCAGGGAGGCCTCAGGCATGGCTTGGTCTAAGCACACAAGGTCCCTGCCTTGAGCTTTGTTTGCTCCCACTCAATAGATAATTATCAAACACCTACTATTCCCCAGGGAACTGTGCTGGCTCGATTCCCGTGCATAGTAGGCACTCAAGTCTGCTGTCTGCTACAGCAGCTGCTCCCTAGGAAACTTTCCTCAGCCAGGAAGCTGCAACCAACATCCTGACAATAGGCTCAGCTCAAGCCTTCAAACAATGTGCTTAGTGGAACATTAGCTAGAAAAAGGCTCCAAGGGCCTGCAAGATACTATCAGGGAGACACTCCGATCTGTGTATCGCACAGTGATTCACAGCCCAAGACATCCCTCCCCAGGCTACTGCCAATTTATCAGCCCCACCATCTCCAATTACGAGTCTTGTCACTCATCTCCAGCCATCAGAAGGAAGTGAGTGAGGAGATTAATGTCTTTTTAAAAACTGCTTTCATCCCTTAAAAGGATTCCTCCTCCAGATGCCATTTGCATTTCTAAGATGAAGGGCAGAAAATAAGGCACCTCAGAGGCTCCAGCTGCCCCCCTCCTCAGCCATTTTCCCTCACCTCTGCTTCTTAAAGCCACCCTGGAAACCCTCCAGCCAGCGGAGGTTGGGATGGGCTTGAGCTCATAGTCCCCTAAATCTGTGCTCCCTTGTCATGACAGCCCTGGCACAGTAGCATCCAGTTCATGGCTGCCCCAAGCTTCTTTGCCCAAGGCAGTGATGGCAACCTATGACACCCATGATGTGGCTTCTTTCTATCTTTCTTTCTTTCTTTCTTTTAAGATAGAAGATGTAAATGTATGAGTTGTTTTTCTAAACTAAAATCTCAGAATTAATTTTAATTTCAGTGTTGGCACTTTGTGTTTGGCTTGCAGTTGGGTACTCATCTCTCAAGGTTCACCATCACCAATCTAAGGCATCTCTTCTGTGGCCCACATGGGGACCTAGACACTGCAAAGTGAGCACGCAGAGGCTCTGCAGTGGGTCTCAAGAACCAGACAGGTGCCACAGCTTACCGCAGTGCTCCCAACTAATGTTAATTCATTAAAGAATCACTGCCCCCAGTTCTGCCCTCTACTATAGCTGACAGGTATGTTGTCCCAAGACTCAGTCTTCAGTGTATCACTAAGGCATAAATATTACCTTTTGGTCCAACTGTCCAGAGCCTAGGAAACAGAGACAAGGTGGAGAAGGCATACAGCCATCAGACATGCTTGGATCACCCAGGAACCAAGACAAATGCAAGCAGGGATGGGTTCTAGATTCTAGGTCCTGGGCCAGGCCTTTCCTGTTAGACTGGGCGTGAGAACCATACTTGTTGGCCCACCATGTTACCTCGGGCAGGGGCCTCTATACCCCAGTGTTTAGCACAGGACTGGCAGGTGCTTCAAAAATGTATGGATGGATGTATCATGCTGGAAGAAAGGCAAAGGAGAAGCTACTCCCATTCCCTGTGTGGCAGGCAGGGGCAGGGTGTACAAAAACAATATGCTGAGTGTATCACTAGGAGAGGTCCAGGAGAGCATATGTCCTCTGAGGACATTCCTACCACCCCTGCCACCTAAGATTGCCAACAGCCACCCAGCATTTCCAGGACCTCCAGGAATGGGACTGCCCTTCTCCTCCAAGGGCAGATATCACCATGCCTACAGGCAAGAAGCTGCAAAGTGAGAGTAGGATAGCTTGGTTGCATTGGTTCAAATTTCAGCTCATCCACTCTGTGGCTCTGTGAGCCTGAACAAGAAATTGACCAAGGCCTCAGTTTCTTCATCTGTAGAAGGGAAGGAGAATGCACCTGCCTCTTGGAGTCAGGAGGCTCCAATGGTTAAGACATGCAAAATACTCCCAAAAGTGCCTGGCACACAGCATGTGCTTGCTAAGTATAAACTGACACTATTTGCTATCATTATCTTTACAGTTCTAGGGAATAAGTCCTCCCTCTTGCTTTGTTGGCATTTGCTAATGGTTCATCTACATACGATGATACTCAACAGTTATTTACAGAGAATTATGCCTTGTGCCAAGAACACAGAGGGAAGTTACCAAAGTCCAGAGAAAAAAGCAGACACAACACTCTAAGAATAGGAGATATGAGGTATAAGGTATCACCATTAATTGAGGAGTACTTGGCAGGCCATGTCAGTAAAAACATACCAAATCAAGAAAAATACAGGTTTTGAGGGTTGAATAGGAGCTTACCAGGTGAGTCTTGCCCTGTCCATCATACTTTCTCTATAAATAGCTAGTAACTAAAGGATGCAGAATAGAAGAGGAGCCTTCCAGTCTCAGGAAGTTGAACACTGAAGGTGTATTAGAGGATAGAGAAGGGACAGGATATGGTTTAGCTAGAGTAGAGAGCATGTGGAAAGTAGGAAAAGAAAAACAGGAAGAAAAAAGTTGATTGAAGTCATGTTGGGAAAGGACTTAAATGGCATATTCAAGGGTGATAGTTTATTCATAGGCTCTGCCAAGCCACATCAGGGGTGACAAGAGTTGAGTTTAGAAAGACAGCTTGACTTACTAAGCAGCAGGCACAAGGCTGAAGGAGCCCAGGGAAGAGGCCAAACTGGTTCTGTCTGCCCTCACCATCTGAGTGAGCCCTGTTCTCCCTTTGCCCTGGCACTACCTTCCTTGTGGAGATGTTCTCAAATCTGCACCCTCAGAGACCCACACTTGGAGCTCTTCTGGTTAGGGACATGAAGCTCACAGCTGTTGGCCATCAGTACAGGTCCTCAGCTAAGACCTTTTGAGGTGCTGTTCCTGTCTTCATGCAGCTCTCCACTCCAAATGGGGTTGGGCTGAAAAAGACCAAGCCTTGAATCGGAAGCCCTTGAGGGCAGGCTTGCTTCTGGAATTTCACCAAACTGACCCTGACTTTGAGCCTATAGTCCTTTCTTCTCCTTCACTGCCCAAAGTTCCCCCTTCTCTGTTCAGTCTAGGGAGCATGGCTACAAAATCTTCCCAAATGCGGGCTGTGATGTTCTGTGTCATGGGCACTTGAGAATCCCCCCACAGTGCTGTGATGTACCCAGCCAGGTCCCAAGCTGTATTCTGACCTCACCAGCCTGGCAGAGATGCTGTGACACTGTCAACATTACCCTGACCATCTGCCCAGTGGCTAGGGCCACACTTAGGCAGCTGCCCCAGCAGATACTAAAATTAGGTGACCTATTAGGCCCAGGACACAAGGATGACAGGCAGGTTGCCAGCATTGGCCCAGAGGAACGGTCTTCCCAGCCTAGAGCTCCAGCCTTTCCTGCTCTGCCCAGGGAACATGGGTCTTGCAGAACTGGGAGTTGCATTTGTTCATTTAATAACTGTTCCTGTGGATGAAAAGTCATTCATATTTCTAGTAGAAATTTACATATACTCCCCAAAGAGGTAACTAAACTAAAAAAAAAAAAAAACCTCATTTAACAACTTATAAAATGTTCTTTTATCCTATACTTGGGATCATCTTGACACATTCTTATAGTCTTCATTTACATCAATCCAAATCATTATACAACATTACAACACATTATTCATAAAGCAATTAATATAATAATATAACTTTTATATTATTGAAAAGCAATTAATGTAATAAAAACCTATTTATCATTTGTTTCCTGCTTTGTACTATTATAAATAACACCTCAGTGAACATCTAAATTCATGAATTTTTCTATGACTGTGATGATATTCTCTCCATCAGGAAGGATTCTGGGGGCCAGCGAGATGGCTCAGCAGTCTAAAGTGCTTAGACAAGCTTAGACAATCACAGGGACCATGGTTCAATCCCCAGAACCACATGCTGCATTAGCCCCAGGGCAGGCTGAGCTGGCCATAAAAAAAAAAAAAAGGAATGAAGGATTCTGGACAACAGCGCCAGTGGCCTGTGGCAGGAGCACAGGCCAAGATCTTCAGTACCACTGCTTTCTTCCCCCAAAAGAGCCAAGCCAGGGGTCAGCCTTTGGTAATCACCCATCTACCTTTGCCAGCCTTGGTTGGTCATAGTTCTTCATAGACAGTTTACTAATCCCTGAGATGATCTCCCCAAAGGAACTGTGTCTCCAAAACCTACCTGTGTAGGCTGGGCGTGGTGGCTCACGCCTGTAATCCCAGCACTCGGGAGGCTGAGGCAGGAGGATTGGTGCGAGTTCGAGACCAGCCTGGGCTACAAAAGTGAGCTCAAGGCCAGCCTCAACTGCATAGCGAGACCTTGTCTCAAAAAGACAAAAAAAAAAAAAAAAAAAAAACCTACCTGTGTAACACTCTAGCCTCTCCATTTCTCTCTCACTCTCATTCTCTTCTCTTTTTATCATGTGTGTGTATGTGTAGCACTAAGGGTTGAATCCAAGGTTTTCACACTGAACTACACCCCAGCCCTTTTAAAAATATTTCAAATCTGAGATAGGGGCTTGATAAGTTACCCAGACTAGACTAGAACTCTCAATTCTACTGCCTTAGCCTCCCAGGGTGCTGGGATTACAGGTATGCAGTTCCACACTCACCTCTTGAGCATAAGGCTGGCCCACTGCTCCTCCCTAAACTAAACTAACCATGGCAGTAATCCAGCCCCAGGATCTGGGGTATCAGACTTGCTACCACTCCAGGGTACATGGGGCTTAACTTAGAGTCAAAGTGAAACCCAGTGATCCATCCTGCAAACATCCTCAAGGCCCTCTCCATCTTCTCCCCCTCACCCCAGCTCACTCTGCTACACACACACACACACACACACACACACACACACACACACACACAGAGGAAACAATCCCTTTCTGTGGTGCTATCCAGCCCCAGCAAGGTTAACTGATGACCCAAATTATGACACCAGATCTCAGCCAGTATCCCATAAAGCAACTTGGCCCAGAATGGAATTGCCTTTGCATTTCCCAGCAAAGAAACTAAACTCCCAGCTCAGTGTAAATAGGCTGTCTCTGGTCCGACGTCAGCTCCCTTGCTGGCCAGTTATAGATGGCACTGCCGTATCACCCGTCATAAATACAGCCCCTCTGCTAAACAAAGCCGACAGCTTTGTGCCAATAACCTTTGAACCACTCAAGCCCAGTGTCAATTGTATTTGTCTTCAAGCTGAGGTTTACTCTAGACTGTTTGCTAAATCAGGGCTCATTTGCGGAGATAATTCAAATATATTACAGGCACCAGGCAGACATGAGGGCCTCCCCTGAATGGCCTCCCAAGGATCTCCACAACAGCAGCCTACAAACCCCCTAACCACGCAGTAAGTTTGGTGGGGAAAGAGCAGAAACAAGGGCTACAAGGAAACACTGGGGTCAAGATAACCCCAGCGTTCCTGCCCACTCCGCTTGACTCCAGCAAATTCAGATGACAATAAAGAGCTTCCATTTTCTCCAGATGAAGGAACCTGCTTTTGGAAGGTGAGTCATGTATTAAGTCAGGCCACATGAAGGAATTTGCTTTGGAAAATGATAACCCAGGAAGTGAAGAAACACAGACTGAATTCCCACCAGTGCAAGAAGTGAATGAGCAGAGAGAAAAACACATCCAGCCCCTGCTATGAGGAGGAGGAGGAAGAACCAACATGCAAACTTTCACAGGGGCAGGGGTTCTAAATAAATTTGATGGACTACTTTGGTGCCTTTTAACAGAAGTGATACAACAAAGAGGAAGCCATGCTGTGCTCAAGAAGGGCATAATAGAAGGTTGAGCTAATTTGAGTCATTTAAACTTTCTTGAATGTCTTCTGTATGCCAAGCACTGGGCTAGTGCCAGGGAGACATAGAACTCAGGTAGGCTCACGATTCAGCAGCCAGAGCTGCTCCCACACCGACACTGACCACCCCACCATCCACCTTCCAAACCTAGGCCCTCTCAGTCATGGCCAAGTCCCCAGTGCTGCTCACCTTCTGGAGGCTTTGCCCAGTGCAGCCACAAGCTTCCAATCTGGCAGGAACCCAAACACCACCACACACACCAGGAAGTAGGAGAGAGGCCCAGACCTTGCTCTGTTTCATCTCATGATTAGGAAGCTGCCAACTTGATAGGTTGGGAGGTGAGAGCAGGCCGACTGAGGAGTTAAGGGCTGTGTTTAGATTATATCCCATAAGCCTCTTTGCAAATGAATGAAATGAAACTCAACAAGGAAAACACTGTGAAGAATGAAAATCAGAGCTCTGTCTAGAGGTCAGCAGAGGCTCCTGGCAAGCAGCATGACTGCAGGCATCTAGCACCCCTTATCTGTCAAATGGGAATCATTTGCTTTGCTTAAAGAGTCACTGCAAAGATCCCACTAAACTCAAACCACCACAGCCTTTTGTACCCTGAAACATGCTCTGCAAGCAGAAGGCATTGCTGTTATGGTTGAAGGCTATGCTCCCCTGCCCTCAGGAGTCAAAACAGCCAGGTCCTAGATCTGGTTCTACTTCTTGCTCTTCAGTGAGACATCAGGGAAAGGCCCATGCACCACCCCTGGGCATCTCTGGAATAATAAGAAACTTGCATGAAGCAGTCTCTCTGAAGTCCATTGAGCTCTGATGCCCTGAAAATGCTTCTGTGGTGTGGGTTAACTACTAAGAGCAGTCCCTGGCCAAACACCCCAGTGGTCACCTTGATTCCTTTCCCTCCATCAACACCATGGTGAAGCTGAGAAGGCCTTGAGCGGAACCAGGATCCAAAAGGTCACCGTCACTCACCTCTGGGAGCCTTATCCTATCCAGGGATGTGGGACCCTCTGGTGTTGACTTCTCATCTCTGCTGGGAGAAGGGAGACAAAGGTCACCCTGCTCAACACTTTGACCATCTCCGTACCTGGAGGAAACGAAAGAGCAGAACAGCAGCGTCTGTGCTGAGAAGAAAAAGCAGAAGACATTTATAAATGACCCTCTTAGCTGTTTACGAGACACCTTCTGAGAGAAAGCAGAGGAGGAGAAATAAACTTGAAGTAGGGAGCCCTGGCGGCCTCTTCAATGCGCTTTGATACGCCAGCTGTGCCAGCATTTCTTCTCTGTTTTTATGGCCAACTTTACGGCCCTGTGTTTGGGACTCTTTATCAGGGGCCGGAAAGAGAGAGTGAGCGAGATCCAAAGCAAAGAGCCTTCTCCCGCAACTCCAAAGCAGATACTACCTCATCTGGAGATCAAGATAACCCGTGTCCCTCCCAGTCCAAGCAGCCACCCCCAGACACTCAGATCTGGGGTGGACACGACATTCCTGAGTGCAGCAGTAAATGAGCAAGTCCCAGACCTTCTAGAAACCCTGACTGGGCTGAAGTCACATAAAAACAAAAGCAAGGCTAGGGCTAGGACAGGTTCCCCTGAGGCCAGTCAGTAGCCCCTGTCAGGACACTTTGATCAGTTGTACCAAAGCTCAGGACCCTCCTTGCACAGCCTAATGTCTTTGCTGGGCCTGGGATAGCACCTAAGTTGGGGGTAAGGCCCTGCCATTCCTACCTCCTAACTGACTAGGATTGTGTCATGGTTAAAAACACTGGGGCCAAGGGGAGAGCTTACATCAGGCAGCCTAGATCTAAATCCCAGCTCCTCCCCTTGCTGCCTGATGCACTAACTTCTTTTAGGCCTTGGTTTTCCCTTCTGTAAAATGGGCCATATAAAAATATTCCTGACCCTGAAGGATTGGCACACAGAGAGAGCTCAACAAATAGAAGCAGGCTTCATACTGGGGGATTGAGAAAAGTTGCCAAGATGCCAGCATTCCCAGCTCATTTTCTCAACCTGACTATGCCTTGGATTCCTGAAACTTTCATACCAGCTTCACCTGAATAACAGGGGCCCTAACCCCTGCCCTATATATATGGCAGACTTTATCTGGCTCCTTACATGGGTCACTGAACTTGAAGCAGAAGGAGAGAGGGTAAGAACTGGAGAAAGACATTGACCTGACTCCCAGGGGAGCCAGGTGGCATGGCTAAACACAAGCCCCATATGATGTAGCCTGTACAATGCAGGTAAGCGCAGGGCAGAACTTGGTATGGGGCAGAGGGAACAGGAGAGCAGCTACAATCGTAGTCTACGGAAGCAGCATGGAGAAGAAGCCGCAAAAGTAGGGTCTGTAGGCTAGGCCTGAAGGAAAAGTTTGCCATTAGAAAGTAACAGGAAGAAGCTATTCCCTGAAGAGTCTGGTACTAGGTCCTTGGGGAAACTGGCAGAGTATTACAAGGTGCCACAGCGTGTAAATTGGCATCCATTTAGCAAGAGTCTTGAACACAGACTGGGCTATCCCTACCGAAGGTCTGAGGTGGCAGGCTGGGGTTTCCAGGAGCCCTGCAACGCAGCAACACTAGTTTAGACTGTTTTAGGGAGATGGCTTCTGGACTAAAGATAAGGCGGTCAGTGAGGGGCGTGCTATTGCGGAGCGTGGGCGTCAGCCACCTGCACGCGGCGGCGGAGCCACCCTCTAGGTAATCAGTCACGCTCCTCCACCACCACCATCACCCTGTGGCTTGTTCGCTACGCACCGCTTGCTGTGCACCGCTTGCTCTTTGTTGCAACGCTTTTCTAGGGCAAAGGAGAGGCCGAACTGGGAGACTTCATCGCACCGCAGGTCTCCAGGTCGCACGGTGGACTCTGGTGCGCACTGCGAGCCTGGATGCACTCACCTGCGACCCTAGCGCCACCTCCAAAGAGACAATTAGGTGGCTCCAACAGCCTGCGAGTGCCCATTCCCGACTCCCGTGACTGCCTCCGCTGTCCCTGGTGGTTAGAACCCGTAGCAGGCAAAACCTACAAGCCCACTCCCTCCTTTCTGCGCATATTCCAGCTCAACTTGCTCCACCGTCCCATAGAACGCGCCTGCACCACCTACGGGTTGGTTGGTCACTTCCGAAGCATCCTGGAATGGGCTCCATTCAGCGCGACTCACAACGCACGCCTGGCTCCGGGATCCAGCGAGCCCTCATCTCTCCCTTCCTAGCTCCAGCTCCTGGCCCTGCTGCCCTTCCGGGGGCTCCTCCAACAGATCCTGTTGGCCTATGGATACATGCCTTTTGCCCTCTAAGCAGAATGCCAAACCTGCCTTTTATTAATTTTAGGGGTTTTTTAAAGACGTTTTACTTTGAAATAATATAGACTCATAGAAGCCAAGACAGTACAGGCAAGCCAGCTGTGTATCTTTACAGAAAACTGACTCAAGTGTAAAGTGCAAATCAAGAGACTGAACTATTGTATTAACACTACAATCCCCTCCTAATGCCCTTATAGTGCCCAACTCCTGGCAACTATTAATTCATTTCCAAAATTTTCAGTGTTACCGTTTTCCTGGAAGTGTAACTCAGTGGTAGATTATGTCCTTGGCATGCTTAAGGCTCTGGGTTTGAGCACCAGAACTAAGGGAAATTTTCGTTGCTTTATATAAATAGAATCATCCAGTGTATGAACTGTTGAGACTGACTTTTTTTTTTCAATCAAGATTGAAATTCAACCAAAAAGAACCAATATCTCATTCCTTTTCACTGCTGAGTAGTGTTCTGTGGCATGGATGTACCACAGTTTAGCCACTCAACATTATAGGATATTGGTTGTTTCTAGTTTTTAGCTATTCCGAGAAAAACTACAAAAACTCGTGTGCATGCCAAGAAGCCAAGCACTTGTCCTACCTATGAACTATTCCATACATTTCTTCAAAATGTCACTTCTTAGGCCAGCCAAATAGCTCAGTGTATGTATAACTAGTATGAGGACAATAATATGCAGTGTGTCAATTATTGCAAATGTACTACTAATGTGTTTTGAAATTATCATATTGTTATTTCTTTTTTTTTTTTTTTTTTTTTTTTTTTTTTTTTTTTTT
>PVJA010003165.1:0-75000 GCA_004027025.1 Myocastor coypus
TGTGTGTGTGTGTGTGTGTGTAACTGGCAATTGAACTCAGGCCCTTGTGCTTGCCAGGTAAGCGCTTATTCAACTGAGCTATCTCCCTAGCCCCTAAAAAAGTATTTTTGATAAGTGTTTTGAAAGAAATCACACTTTCTGTAAAACAGCTATCTTATAATGTAACTAAGAAAATTACCTAGGAAGTCAGTAGAAGTGCAGACAAAAAAGTACCCACCATAGCATAGAAGTTTCATATATATTTGTTGACTTAATGAAGAAAATGACTAAATAAAATGAAGCAGCTATTTAACAGTCAAACTGATTCAAAGGATAAAGTATTTTTAAGTATTTACTAGATTCTTTGACAATGAGAAAGACAAAAGCCTAGCTAAGCACAGTAGATATTGCTGAAGATAGAGCCAGTCTGGTGAAAGGCCCTCCTCTCAATAGTCAAGAGTAGACAGTGGTAGTATGCTGACCATGCAGACAAAACCTTTATTCTTTATGAGCATGGAGTACCAGATGGAGGGAGATACACAAGAAGTCGGAGGCCTAAGTAAGAGATATAAGATTCCAATTAGGATTCAGTTGCAAATGAGCTATGACTGCGGCCCAGGTTTGCTAGTGACCCTTAATTAATGGGCAATGAAAGTGGTGTATATCGCCTTATGCCTGGGCGTAGGTGTGGATACAAAGAATGGAGCCTTAAGAACAACTTCAATAGTTTTTGCTCTGCCAAATTATTGAAAATGTCAATTAAAAACTTAAGTCTGCAGTTATATTTTATTTTTTTAGCATTTTTTATTTTTTATTTTTTTGTTGTTGTTTCAGAACTTTTGTTTGTTTATTTATTTATTTTTATGGCCGGCTCAGCCTGCCCCTGAGGGCAGGGCTGGTGTGGCATGTGGTGCCAGGGATCGAACCATGGTCCCTGCAGCCACCTAAGCTTTCCTAAGCAGGAGCTTTAGACCACTGAGCCATCCTGCTGGGCCCCTGCAGTTGTATTTTAAATAAGTCCTATTGCTGAGAAATTCATTTCAATACCAAGTTTAACTATGTATCCTAATGAGAAAACTTTGAGAGCTTGGTAGGGTCAAATGAAGGAATAATTTCACAAAGAGGTTCTGCCACTGTGTAAGAGAAAGTCTGCAAAGTCCAAATATGCTACTTTTGCTTAATAGATTGTGTGATAAAAGCATAGAATTTAATTCAAGGGCAATTTAGAATTTAGATGGAAAAGCCTAGGTTTGTATGTAACATCTCCAACTGGCTAGAAAGAGAATAGCTTGTATTAGGTATTTTCTTTAACTGCACAGGTGTACGAGGCGCAGCAGTCTCTGTGAAAATGCTGATGTTCATAATAGAAACGTTCTAGAGTCACACCACCAGGGCAGCAAGATCACCATCAAGATCCCAATGCCCAAGCACAGAAAAGACTTGAAATACCTCACTTATAACCCAAGTAACGTAAATGAAATTTACCTGTCTCAGCACAATTAAAAAGTTTCATAATGTTTACTATGTGCAATAATTCTTCCTCTTTTCTTGATTTAAAAACTCAGGTAATTTCTTCAATTCTGTTGTTCATTTTCATGCAGAGCTACTGCTAATGTCCGTCTCATAATAAACTCCAAACAAAACTCCAAGCTTCATTTAAGGTTGGAGTCATCTCCTCTGCCCACCTTCTGGGGTATAGAAGTACGGGTGGATTTTTTCTCCCCCTGACTTTTCTGTTCTTACTTCCCCTGGGACCACGAAACTAGGCTTCTCATCCTCCTGGGGCTGGAGTACAGCGATGACGGTGAGGAATGGGAAGCATTTTTGTATTCACTGGAGATCTTTATGATATTTGATCCATGACTTGAAACAGATCATGCAAATAGGGGGTTAAATCTGGTAGACGACTGAACTAATTTTTATTTATTTTTAAATTAAAAAAGACATATATGTTTATGTTGTGCAATGTTGTATTTGGATATATGTATTTACAATGGAATGACTAAATAAAATGACTAATATATCCACCTTATCAAGCTTACATCCTTATTACGTTTTTGTGATGAGAACATTTAATATCTGTTCTCATAAGTTTTTAAGAATGCATGGTAACTGTTGTCATAGTGCTGTAGATTAGATCTGCAGAACTCATTCCTCCTAATTAAAACCTTATACCTTTTAACCAACATCACTTTATGTGCTGATCCCTGCCCACACCCCTTGTAACTTTTGTCCATTCTGTACTTGTATGAGTTCAATGTTTTAAAATAAGTTTTGCTTTATTATGTTCCACATATGATTAGGAGTATCTGTCTTTTGTCTGTCTTATCTCACTTTACAAAATATCCTCCAAGCTTATTAATGCTATTGAAAAGAACAGAATTTCACCGTTTTTAAGGACCAAATCATATTCTCTTGTGTACGTATTTTCTTTATTCACTCATCCACTGATACTTAATGGATTATTATCTTTATTATTGGGAAAATCTCTGCAATGTATATGAAAAGCAGATATATCTTTGACATACTACAATCCTTCTGGATAATACCAAGTAGCAAAATTGATCGGTCATATAACAGTTCTATTTTAAATTACTTGAGGTACCACTTGACTGCTTTCCATAATGGCTACCTAATTTATAGTCCCATCAATAGTGCATAAGGAGCTCTGTTTTTTTTTGTTTGTATGTTTGTTTTTTGTCTTTTAATGTATTTGGTACAAGGTCTCACTGCGCAGCTCGGACTTGTAGTGGTCCTCCTGTTTTCAGCCTTCCCAGCGCTGGGATTACAGGCATGTGCCACCACACCTGGTCTTGGTGCTGGCTCACTGTGCTCATAGGTGGGGCTGGTGCGACATATGGTGCTAGGAATCGAACTCTGGTTCCTGCACTTGCCTAAGCAGGAACTTAGTCTGCTGAGTTATCTCACTAGCTTCATTTAAAAAAAAAAAAAAAAAAAAAAAAAACATTTTTGTCAAACATTTCTCTTTTCCCTTTTTGATGAAAGTTATTCATAGTGTTGCGAGGTGCTATCTCATTGTCTTCAGTTTACATTCACCAAAGATGCATGATGCCAGGCAGCATTTAGTACAACTTTTGGGCGTTTGTGTGCCTTCCTTTGGGAAAAGTCTATACATCTTTGCTCCTTATTTACATAGGTGCTTCTCTTTCTTGTACCATGTTGATCTCACATTATTTCTCTCTAAACTTCACAGAAACCTGAAGTTTGTTATTTTTTTCAGGGTAATATTTGTAGATTCTGTGTAAGAATGTTTCTACCTTCATCGCTCTCATTGCAGTGCCTTAATGGAGAGTGACCCCTGCTGTGACCCTTGGGTTATGGGGCTATATGCATGTGGCATGCTGTGTCCTTCCAGACTGCCCTCTAGAACAGGACTGTCTCTGACATGGGTCTTAGATCACGCCTAAGGAAGTGTTCACACATTCTTTGTCTTGAATGAAGGCCACAGAGCATATCCATTTCCCTTTTAACTCCACCATTTAGGGTTTGACAACTTGTGGTTTGCCTTCTCTAATTCTGTGGCCTGGAGCTTCATGGTCTATTGTGTTCCCACCCGTGACAGACGACTCCTGTCAAGCATTCTCAGCAGTCCTTCGAACTGCTCACAGGATAGAAGCTAAGAGCCAGTCACCCCAGGCTCCTTCCCTTGAAGCTGGTGGGAGCAACACTCCACCTCATCTAAACAGTTACAAAAACTGTCATCAAGTCACTATTTTACCTTTAATATACTCAATAATTCTAGAGCATTGTAAATAGAAAAAAGCAGAACTAGTCCTTTTTCTCTTTCTTAAAAAAATTGTTGTTGTTCCGAAATAGTCCTTGAGTGATAACAATTTTTTTACTTTCTAATGATGAGAAGGCCATATGCATTCAGCTGACAGTATGTCTTGAATTTTGTTTTTCCACGAATTTTAACGTTTTGCAAATTATAAGCAATATAATATTCTTTGTGATTCTGAACAGAAGCGAGGAGCCATAGCTCCATTTAGCCATGCAATCCTAAAAGACAAGCAAACAATACTCAGCACTGCACTGTATTACTAAGCTATGGTACTTGGCAGGTTAGAGGTATGAAATATACACTATGTCTGATTTATTCTACTTTCAGTTTATGAGGGAATATCACCTCTTTGTCAGCTGAGGAGCAGCTGCAAAGCTATATATATATATATATATCTCACAATATTAGGGGAAAAAATGAACAAGCATTGCTATGGAAGAAATTTGCATTATTTTTTTCTCTGTCAGTTTACCTATCAAATATTTCAACTGTACAAATGTATCCTGAGTATTACCTATTAGTTTCTTTCTGTATCAACAATATATTAATGTATACATTTTCCAAAAAATTTCCCCTGATCATAAGTCTCCTATAAAAATGTTCTTGGATTGTGGCCCGGGGGTGTACTTATGATGGATGGCTCCACGCTGGCTCCAGGCAGGTCTGGGCTCCACTCCCTGCTTCTTATGCAATGCACCTTCCAAGCCACGCTTACTTTCACTTTGGGGCCAGTGTCCATCCCCACCCCCACCCTACTTTTTCTCAACATCCAATCCCATATATTCCCAGATTTTTGCAGGCTTTCAAATCAATCACTCTTTACTTAAATTCGCTCTTTTTTTCCTGACATCTAGCCACAACTTTGCTCATAGTCATGTACTGTTGTATTTTAGCCACTGTTTCTTTGTGTTTGACAAAAGAATGCATTTCTTTGTGGTCTGACAAGTCCTTGCATGGAGGATTAATACCACCATGGGAATGATTCTCTCTCCATCTGACCTATTAGCCAGACGGATTTCTCTCAGAGATCACCCCACAAAAATGTATCTATTAATTCAATCAATTGGTAAGATAGAAGGTCTCAGAATGGTGCTTCAAATGCAAACTGTACTAAACGAGAAATACAAAGTCTAGTATTTCTTGCCAGTTATGGAGAAAAATGTCATTATAAACAATGGGTTGAGTTTAAACTACAAAAAATACTTTAAAAATAGAAAGATACATCTTTCAGGACACATTCTACACACTACAAACTTTGCTTCAAGGAACTAATCATATGCTAATATTCTGCTAAATATTCTGGTGGCACATGCCTGTAATGACAGTGCTCAGCAGGCTGACACAGGAGAATCATGTTGAGTTCAAAACCAGCCTTGGCTATAAAGTGAGCTCAAGGCTAGCCTGAACTGCACAGGGAACCTTGTCTCAAACAGACAAAAATAAGTATGTAAATAATAAAATAAAAATTCAAGCTACTTGGTTACTATTATTCGCTCTTGTTTTGCTCCAGAATATACATTACTGCCTATACGTGCTTCCATAAGAAGAAGATTTGGTTATGATTATGTGGACAGGTTGCTAGGTCATGTTTTAAATCACAGAAACAGGAAGGTGAGTTTTAATCTATCCTCTATCTGTCTGTCTGTCTGTTTGTCTTTCTGTCTGTCTCCCAATGTCCTACATATTCACATATTTAAAACTAAATGTTTACCTCTCTTGTAATTAGATAAAAGTAAATGCAATTAAAAATATTCACACTCAGGTTCTGCAATCTCAACTCAAGAAACATTTTAAAAGAAAAATCAGACAAATGAAATTATTTGTGTCAAGATAATAATACAGAATTGTCTATTTTATAGAAAACCCAGAACAAATAAATATCAAAAAAGCCATTAGACAGCTAAATGATAAGGTATTATACTGTTAAACATATTTTTGAGAAGACACAAATGATATCAGCCAAGGACCATAGCACAGAAACAAAGCAAAAACCTGAACTTCCAATTATATTTTTCAAAATATGAACATATTAAAAAGTACCAAAATGCACCAGACCATAATGCTGGGAACACTTGCCATTGCTAAGAGGTCTTAGATACTATTCTATTATTATTCTATATTTAATTACAAGGAATAAAAATACATTAGTAATAAAATACAAGGAAAATTACTGATGTTCTGGTAGGATGCTCTGTCACAAATACAGAACAAAACATACTAAAAATATAGACAAGATGAACAGACCACGCTGCACAGAGCTGGTGAGTGGTAAGAACGCGTGCTACCCCGGAAGAACCAGCTGGCATAACAAAGGAGGACACAAACAGCCCAGAAGACTGCCCAGCAGTGTTGTCTGGAAGAGCTTTTCGTGACTTCGGAGACCGGGTACCCTGTGCTATCCAGTGTAGCAGACACCAGCCACCTGTGGGTGCAGAGCCCGCCAAGTGTGACTGGGACCATTTCGTTTAAAATAATCACTTGTAGGCAACGCCTTCACTACTGGGTAGCAGGGATCTGCCTGAGCTCTCTAAGGCTATCATTCATTAGTGGGAGGTGCTTAGGACCACACCCTTGACGCACACCAAGAGAGGCGCTTGGGCCTGGGGAGCGCTAGTCCTGTGATCTTCTGCACCGGAAGGCTGCTCTTGGATGCAAGGCTCAAGGCCACGCAGCCTTGGCCTTAGGCCACAGAGGTAGCATCTGTGAGTCTGTCACCACGCTGTACCTCACCTTCACTGCAGCTGGGCAAATGTTCAGGCTTCAGCTTCGCTTAGTTCTAAGAACAAATTATTGTGTCAGGAGGAGAGAGTGAGGATGTAGGCAAGAATGAAAACCAATGTGTTTTCTAAATTAATTAATAAAAGAAAAGTAAGCAATATAATGTCTTCTCCCAAAAAGAAACCTGAAAATGGTACAAGGCTTTGCCTTTTTCTTTTGTTCTCCCCTCCCCTCCCCTGCCCTCCCCTCCCCTGTCCTCCAGTCCTCTTCTCCCCTCCTCTCCTCTCCCCTCCCTCCCCCGCCTACCCCTTCTTCCTCTCCTCTCCTCCCCTCCTCTCCCCTTTTCCCCTGTCCTTCACTGTCCTCCCTTCCCTTCTGCTGTTCTTTCTTCCTCTCTTCCCCTCCTCTCCCCTCCTCTTCCCTCCCCTCCCCTCTCCTCCCTGCTTCCCTCCTCTCCTCTCACTTTCAGGTTCAGTCAATGCAATCCAGAGGCTAATTCATACCTAGCCATAACTCTACCACTGAGTTAGTTATACCTGCAGCCCTGACATTTCTTAATGTAAGCTTTGCTGTACAATTCTTTTATGGTCCATGTGTAACAGCTCTGTTCAATGCATGTATACACATTCAAGTATGAAGAGCATATACAAAATAAATGTATTTTCTTTTGTAATTCTGCAGTGAGTCTAGTCATAATGAGTACTTTCACTTATTGAGTTTGTATTTTTAGCACAGGCTCTACAGGGTCTCCCTATGTAGATCGGACTCATAGTGATCCGCCTGTGTTCAGCCTCTGAAGAGCTGGATTACAGGCATGCACCTCCCCGCTCAGTCTCACTGGCCATCTCAGCACGCCCTGGGGACAGGGCCTACATGACAGGTTGGGGACTGAACCCTGGCCACTGCACTCTGCCTAAGTAGGCACTTTAATCCACTGAGCTCTTTGGCCAGCTGGCATACTTTTATTTAAATGTATCTGTCACCTACACTTTTACAAAAAGGATAGCATTTATTCTCTCTTATCTTATTATTTAAAATTATTCAGAAATATTAGACAACGGATAGTTAAATTTTAGGAAAAAAACACTGCTTTTAAAAGGGTATTTTCCCTATAATTTGGGTCAGATGGATAGATGGAATTGTTCTCTCTCTGCAAGTAGATCAAAAGATCTGGAAAAGTTTATATGCACTGCCTCACACAAAACATCGGTCATGAGTCTTCTGAGCTGGATTATGTGGCCCATAAGCTTTAGTGTGTAGAGGAATAAGAGATACATAGATACAAACATATTTGTAAAAACACTGAATAAAAGGTAAGTCATGTGCAATCTAAACAACTCTAAAACTTTGCAGTCAGCCTGCACTTTTTAAATCAGTTTTGCCAGTTCATATAGCACAAAAGAATGAAAGCCCACAACATGCTAAAATGGCATTGCTAGCTATGATCCCTGAGACTCAAAAGGCAAACCTTAACTACATTCAAATGTTCAAGAAAACCAAGGAAGATGTCCCAAGAGAGCAACAGAATTTGCAGATCAAAATCTACCTCAGATGCTTGCCACAGAACTTTGCATTCATCGGTGTTTGGCACATTTGTTCACAAAGCCAGAACAAAATCCTATGTGGATGCATCCAGGAAGAACTGAGATGGTAACCTTTACTTCATCATTTGTCTGCTTAGTTAACATGGCATGCACCAAACATAATGAACAATGTGGAAAGAGTCCTTTGTTACAAATGAAGACTTCTGTACTACCTTAATTAAGAAGAGGGGAGGACTGGTGAGAATGAGCAACCTGGGGGGAGGGCGGAGGCAGGAAGAAAGGGAAAGGATTGAAGGACTGACGGCTTATGACTGATGTTCTACTGGGTGTAAAATGGAATCTAATTTTGAGATTCAGTTTTATAGATGCAGATACTGAGGCTCAAAAAAGTTATGCCCTTGACCAAAGATCACAGCTATTAAGTGCTGACCCAGGGTATGAAGCACAGTTTGTCTGATTCCCAGACTCACATTAGTCCTTTAGGCAGAAGAAATGAGAAAGTGTTCTGCATTCAGGGTGTCCTGTGGAAGTGTGTGGGCGTGGAGCTCAAGTTCTGAGCTGATGTGTGTCCTGGACGCACTTTACTAGTACCTACCGAGCACCTAGTGCTGTTTAAGGCATTCTGTGACTCTTAGCAGACATCAATTGTCAGATTTGGTCTTCTTAGACATGCTATAAAATTAACCTGAACATGCCAGCTGGGGCTTTGAGCATGAAGCTAATCCTCTCTTAGGCTCCACCTGGCATCTAGCCGGGTCCTACTACTCATATTGTGAGGCAGGTCTCAGCAGGGAAGTCCTTTGTGTGTACTTTTACTAGAGTGGCCTGAGGGATAGAAATACCAGTTGCAAACTAAGGATCTCTAAACAAATACCTATAAAGTTGTCCTGAGGGTGTGTTGCATACTTTGGAAAGAGGCAACAGGCCTGTTTGTCTTGCAGAATCCTCACTTGACTGTGAACAGCTTGCACAGTATTTTATCAGATGTTCTCTTGGGGTCCTGAGCCCACTGTGGACTGTACTTGTCCTTCTAGGTGTGCTCTGCATCTACAAAGCAGTGCCCTGCTTATTCCTGTGCCATCTAAAATCGAGCATACTTTATACGATGGCTTGAGCTAAGGATCTGAGATGCCACATGGACAGGGCTATTGCAAGTGTTCCTACAAGCTAAGCAGAGACATTTTTCTTCCCAACCTTCTAAGGTATGTCTAAAACAGAAATAGACCTAAGAAGTCTTTGCCCTTTGCTTTGTCCTTCAATGAATCAGCCTCAGATATATCACTGGAACTTGACAAACAGCACAGTGATGTTATCACTGGTATCTTTATTATAACAATCTAGAGCTTGCAAAAGCTTCACAAAGAAACCAGCATGATATCAAGGTGATTGAGAAAAATATTTCTTGACTCAAAGGGAAGCTTCTTTAACCAGCACCTGGCACTCAAGCTTAACAAAACAGTGTAGCCTGGGTCAATCGTATATATATAGCCTGGAATTTCTTATTCCATAAAAGTGCTGGAAATACAAGGGTACAATACATTTAACATATGAACTGGCCTCAGGAAAGCTATAACCACTTAAGAATATGTTACAAAAAAATATTGGCTGAATAATCTACTCAGCAGGCACTCATGATTCTTCCTCCTTAGCTACTTTTCTGTGACTTCCCAGCTTGGCCAACAGCGGCCAGTGTGGCCTTCACTTGGCGGGCCTTGAAGTTCTCTGGAATTCTGCCACCTCAGCTTTGTCTGAGCTGGCAGAATTAGATGGCAATATGGGGATCTCCGATTCTGCATTTCATAGCTGGAGAAAGCGAAGGTTTAACACCAGTGCTGACATCTTTTAGACCACGCAACTGCAAACATTAGGTTCTGCTCTTCAGATGTTCCTTCCCCCCTTGTTCTATGTGATGTAAGGCAGAATAAATTTCCCTTCCTTCAAAATAATGTAGAAACAAAATACCCAAGTTTCTCCATTCTCTTTTTGCTTAAAGGAATGGTGAACTCAGATAGGTAAGTCACCTCTTAAGCAAACTTTAATAAATAAAAGTTTTGGCGAATCATTTGAGCCTAAACATGTGTTTCAAAATAGAATAGTTTTGACTTCTGTCATGGCTATCATGATTAGTAATTTTTCTTTAGTAAAATTTTAAACGAGGCTGTAGTTACTAGCCCACATAAATAAGTAAAAAGATAGATGACTAGAAAATGTAGGGCCTCTGAGTTGTGCGTGCATTAACACAATAGGAATGTTTCTTTGTACTAAATCCCTTCTTTACCTCCCCTCCCCCCAGGGAAAAGGACTAAGACAAAATATTTTCATCTGGATCTTGATGCCAAAATATCTTTTCTCTCACCTGGGAAGGAGGTATTATTATCAGAATCGCCATTCTCCAAGTATTCTGCCTTGTCACTTGGAAAAGGTGCCTAGTTTCCTAGCCCAGTAACCTATAATAAAACTATACCTCATGCTTCATTAAGTAATCAGAGCTGGGCAAGTTGTTGAGCTAAACAATCCCCACATCCACGATCATCACAGCAAGCTTGCAAAGAAGTCCAGAGCTTTGGACCATAGAACGAGTTAAAGCTGCAAGGCTTTCCTCAGTTTTTATGGAGACATAGCAAATAAAAGTTTAAAGACTTGGAAGGCACAAGCTGAAGTTAGCTTGTCAGTCAAGTTGGCTGAGATCTCTAATTATGCAAAGCACTTGGAAATGTGACCAAGCTGCAATGTCCTTTGCAATGGGTAACCAGGATTCCAGTTATTTCCAGACAGACAGTTTCAGATTGGTCCTTAGTGTTGTTTTGAGTTGGTCATGATTTTCAGAGACAGATGCTCCTGATTTTAAATTGAAAAGTAATGTTTACTTTCTGTCATCTCCATCAATTTGTTATATGTTGTATAATTACATGAAATGTAGTGAAACATACTTGCATGTCTTGATTATAAGCTTCCAATAATTGCACAAGTAAACAAACATATGCATTACAGTTCAAATGTGAGTCATCCACACTCCCTTTTCCGAAACAATTATGTTTTCCTTGTGTATTTGCATTCTTGTTCCACAATTTTGCCTGTATTGGACCACTTCACTATTAAAATTAAGTTATTTCTTTTCTACTTAACACTCATTCAAGGTAAGATAAGTACAGAGTCTTTTGCCCAACCATTTGAAATTTTGTTCTCAGTTATAGCATGGGTGAAAAGTATCACCAAACAGTATTATCCGCTAAAAATATTCCTTCCTTTCTATCTGGCAAGCAGTTGAACATCTGTGCCAGGTACTCTGGTTCTTTCTGTCTCTCTCTGTCTCTGTCTCTGTCTCTGTCTCTGTTTCTGTCTCTGTCTCTATCTCTGTCTCTTCCTATTGCACCTATGTAGAAAAAAATTTCCGAAACTGGAAAAACGCCTGTGATTGTCACTGGCCAGGACCACTTAGTCACCACAAGACTGAGCGAGGAGGACCACCTGAGCAACGCTCCTTGAAAGAAGAGCAGTTGTATCCATTTTGGCTGAGCCTGACCCTATTTCCATGTACTGACATGTAGAGAGCTGGCTAAGACTTTTCTTTATCCCATCAACTGGCTTTAAGCAATTGGTCTAGCTGAGGAGCTGGTGGCAGTCTCTGAAGACAGCACATGTGTTTTCCTGAAAACCCACACCTGCTGTTCTTTAATATGAGCAGGGTCGAGATAAGATGAAGAGCTTGATCCATGCTGTTGGCTGGGATCAAGCCTCAAGACAGAGGTTATGACTGGTGTCCTCATAAGAAGAGACGGCAGGGATGGGTCTGTGTAGGTGACATGTGCATGAGAAGTCATGGCAAAGGGGTGCTGTTTGGAAAGTCAAAGTCAGAGCTCCAAGAGAAACACTCCCTGAGGATATGTGGCGCTTCAATTTCTAGTCTTGAAAGGACTTCTAGTCTGCCATTTATTTACTAAAAAATAAATATCTGTTCCTTAAGTCACAGTAGTCAATTTTTTTTATGTTATCCTTATCAAATTAAGATCCTAACCTATAAGATCAAGGAACTCAAAACCAAAGAGGATTAAAAGAACAAACAGACACCTGGAAATATCATGCTTCAACTTCAGAAAACCAAATATAAAGAGAAGATCTTGATAGAAGAAAGTGGGCAGGATGTTATCTAAAAGAGACAGTACAAAATTATATTGAACTTCTTTTCAGAAACCACGCAAACAAGGAGGGTAGAGTGAATTATTTACAGATGAAAGAAAAACTCTCACCAGCTTAGAATTCTGTGTCCTATAAAATTATCCTTCAAAAATAGAACAGAAATGGACTTCCTCAGACAAACAAAATTGAAGGACCTTGTATGCAGGGGACCTTACAAGAAAGCTTGAAGTCTTCACAGGAAAAAAATTACATAGATTGAAACTCAGATCTAATAAAAAAATTATCAAAAAGGAATAGATGAAAACGAAATAATATCTCTTCCTTTTCTTATTCTTAGTTGATGTAATAGCAACAATGTATTCAGTGGTTACAGTTAAGTAAGAGGAAATTGCAATATTATAAAGAGTGAGCAGTAAAACCTAGAATACTACAGTATAAGGTATTTGTATTACACATGAAATATACAGCATTCATTACCTAAAAATGGGTTTGGATTGGTGAAACCTTACAAATGTTGCTGGGCGTGGTGGTTCACACCTGTAATCCCAGAACTTGGGAGGCTGAGGCAGGAGGGCTGGTGCAAGTTTGAGACCGGCCTGGGCTACAAAAGGGAGGTCAAGGCCAGCCTGAACTGCATAGTGAGACCCTGTCTCAAAAGGACAAAAACAAACAAACAAACAAACACTGTTAAGGAAGAATATTCTAGAAGATAAAAGGGAATCATATGAATTCTAATTTAAGATCAAAGATGGCAGGAAGGCATATTAGTGAAAAAATGTTAATTATAAAATAGTTAGAAATATTAACACAGACTACAACCTTGTACTAATTCAAGTAATTAATTTATTAACATATACCACAACAACTACATGAAAGCTGAACTGAGTAGAGCCACCAGGTCAACAGATGCAATGGACAGTTACAGGATATTTAATACAAAAATAGAAGCAAAATCTTCCCAAATTCTAATGACTTACACTGACAAGACCATACTGTGGGCCTTAAAACACACCTTAAAAATGCAAAATATAAGAGATACATCAAATATGACCTCAGACAATGACAGAATTACTCTGGAAATCAGTAACAGAAAGTTTACTGGAAAAATCTCTAGAATAACTGTAGGTTAAACAAAGTATCTCCAAACATGGATAAAGGAGTGAATCTTAAATAAAATAAAGTTTTGTCTAAATGAAGATGAAAATACAACTTAATCAAATTTGAGGATAGAGTAAAAGCTATGCTTAGAGAGGAATTTATAGCACTGAACATATGTATCAGAAACAAATCTAAATTCAGTGATTTAAGCTTCCATCTTAGGAAACCGGGTAAGACCAAACCAGTTTGAAAATAGGAGAGAATGAATAATAAAAATTGGAGCATAAATCAGCAAAACTGAAAGCAAGAAATCAATGGGAAAATTCAAAACTGATTTTTAAAAAAATTAGTAATAAACTTCTTACAAAGCTGACCAAGATAAATAAGAAAAGACACACATTACTAGGATAAGAAAAGACAGGTGGTGAGGGAGATAGTTCAGCAGTCTAATCACCAGCCTGGCAAGTGTAAGGACATAAGTTCAATCCCCTTACCACATGCCATGCCAGCCCTGGAAGCCTGGGTGTGCTGCTGGCCTCAAAACTTGGCATGGTGGAGCACACCTGTAATCCCAGCACTAGGGAGGCTGGGGCAGAAGGATCACAATGAGTCTGAATTGTGGAGCAAGACTCTGTATCCAAAGAATAAATGAATAAATGAATGAATAAATAAATCATTTAAGAAATGACAGGGAGGTTATCACTGCCAATCGAATAGCCATTAAAAGGCTAGGGAGGAGCAGCTAGCAAAAAATTTTCCCACCCTGTGTACTGTCTCTTTACTCTGTTGGCAATTCCTTTTGCTGTGCAAAAGCTTTGTAATAAGATGAGATCCCAGTCCCTGATTCTTTGTAATAATTTCCATGTGATCAGGGTTCTGTTCATGAAGTCTTTGCCTGCACCTGTGTCTTCACGAGTTCTACCTATTTTATCTTCCATCAGACTTAGAGTTTCTGACTTGATATTTAGATCTCCGATTCACTTCAGTTTTACTTTACTGCATAGTGAGAGGGGTGGGTCTAGTTTTAGTCTTTGGGATGTGAAAGCCTGTTTTATCAGAACCACTTATTAGAGGTTATCTTTCTTCCAATGAAGGTGCTTGGTCCTTTTGTCTGAGAAAAAGTTGCTCAGTGTGTTGAAGTTGTTTCTGCTACTCCCTTCTTGATGTCTTCCTGAAAAATCAAAAGCATCATACTATAGTGATATATGATACCCATGTTCATAGCATCATAGTGTAGAATAGCCAAATCTAAAAAAAAAGAAAGACAAAAAGGGCTGGCCAAATAGGTCAGCAGATTAAAGCATCTGCAAGCTGGCACAGGGGCCAGTGTTCCGATCCCTGGGCCTGCCATGTCAGCCTCTCCCCTACGGAACACTGAGACAGCAATTAAGACTGGGTGTTGTGACATGCACCTGTAATCTCAGCATGTGAGAGGCTGTAAACAGGTGGACTGCTATGAGTCCGATCTAGTAATGAGACCCTAAACATTCTGTAGATCCTTTCTTAAAATAAAAAAAAGTTACCATGTAGTAATATTGCAGGATACAAAACTCACTTGCTTTCCTCTATAATAGCAATCAAACATCAGAATAGGAAATTAAAAAGATAAAACCATTTTTATTAATACAAAAAGAAATATTAGGCACCTGACCTAACAATATATGTATAAGATATATGCTAATAAACTATTACACTGTGATTAAACAAATAAAATAAAGTAGAAACATATAGCCAATACATGGGAAGAAGACTACATATTGTTTAGATGTAATTATTTTCAAATTTGATTTGTAAATTCTATGTAATATCAATCCAAATCCTAGCAGGATATTTTCTACATATCAACAAACATCTACAACAGGATTGACCTGCTACTATTTTGCATATGGTTAGATTTCTAAATTTCTGTGCAAAAGTGTATAATCTTTTAATCACATTCTATAGGGATTTCTTAGACTATTAATGATTGATGGAAAATACCACTTCCATGTTAAGTCTAAGGTGTTTGATATTCAGAAAGATAGCAATGTTAAACTCAAGTTCCTATGTTATAGGATAATAGTATCACTAAGCTTCTCTTCTAAGAAGGTTAACAACTTAAGTTTGCAGACAAAACATTAGAGAAAAAGAAGGGCTACAAAGATAACCAATATTTTGGCCATAGCACTTCTAGGTCAGTGAGGACTCAAGACATAAGAGATCCTGTACTGTAACATCCTATAACTCACGTGGTGTCCCAGATTTTCTATTCAAGGAGATTATGGGATCATAGAGGAAGGGATCAATGATGTATAATGTGCCTAAGGAGAGTCACCTAGAGAGAAGACATTCTCTCAGGCTTTCACAGAGAGCAAATTGGTCAAGCAGTGGCCGTGATTCATCCAGATGGCTGAAACTGATAAAAGTTCTACAGAAGGTTATACATGGTTTCAGGATAAATCCTGAGGGGATTTGACTGACCTTGTCAGATACAAAAGTTACATTTTTTGTTATATACGTCTTGCTTTAACTTGGTCTTAGCCATGCAGCAGAAAAGTTTAACAACATGGTACAAAAAGTAAAGCCATACTAACATGCTGAGCTTTAAAAGGCTCAAGTCAACAGTATCTGACATTGCCAGTTCTGTTGATAACCCACTACTATTATGGACTATTGGACTATGCATACACCTACTTTCTCTTAGTTCAATGAGAAGAAATATTTGTACTAACAATATTTAGAAAAGTTATCATGTCTGCACCTTGTACTCTGAGCAACTACTATGAAGACAATAATATGCATTTATTAATTATTGTGGCTGTCCTATTAACCTGTTTTGAAGCTGTCTCATTATTTCTTATTAAAATTCATAAAATTAAAAATAAACAAACTTATTCTAAAATTCAAATGGAAAGTAGAGAACCTAGAATGGATAGCAATATGATATTGGTAAAGAGTACAAAATCAGGGGTTGACACAATCTGACTTCAGGACTTTCTACAGGCAATACTGTGTGCCATTGGCCCAAAAGAAAAAATTCAGTGAAACAGAATACAGATCTAGTCTGAAAGTAACAAGGAATTCAGTGAAGAAAACTTTTTTAAAACGGTGCTAAAATGAATGTAGAGCCACATGTGCAAAAATGACAGACTCAGATTTTATAACTTTCACAATCAGATTGAATTACTGACTTAAAATACCTAGGACATAACTTTATTTTGTTTTTGTGATGGGGCCTCTCTATATAGTTCAGCCTAGCCTTGAACTCACAGCAATTCTCCTGGGCTCACCTCAAGAGCGTTAGGACTGCAGGCATGCACCACCATATCCAGCTAAAGCCTAGATGGTAACATGGGAGAAAAATCCTGATAACTTTGAATTTAGCTCTCTCTATATATACGCAATAAGCATGATTCATGACAGAAAACATTATAATCTGACTTAATTGAAATTTATTCCCTATGAAATACAACATTAAAACAATGAAAGACATATATATATATATATATATATATATATATATATATATACACACACACACACACATCCACAAAATTCATTAATAAGGAAGCTACAACCTATTTAAAATAGTTCCACATCAAATAAAAATAGCAAGATACCACATCTATCCAAATGGCTAATGTTCAAAGCACTGAAAACACTGAGGTGAGTATTTGGGGGAACAGGAATACCCATTCATTACTGATGGGAACATGGAATGATACAGTCACTTTGCAAAACTGGTATTTTTGTCCAAAAATAAACATATTCCTATCATATAGTCTACTTTCCTAAGTATTTCCCCAAAGAAGTCGAGAACTGATGTCTTGAGATAAACCTACTCCCAGTGTTTATATCAGCTTGAGTCACAGGTGTGAAACTGTGAAATGTGAAGTTGTCCCTCCAGGATGACTGGGTAAACTAAGGTATCTTTATACAGTAGAATATTGCTTCATGATAGAAATATCACCTATCCTCACATACAAAGGCATAGAATAATTCAAAGGCATCTTTCAAAGAAAAGAAGCCAGTCTGTAAAAGTTCTTCTCTGTGAGAAGTCAAATGCATGGCATTATGGGAAAGGCAAACTATGAAGCTTAGAAAAGCTCATTGGTTGACAAAGCTTGAAGTGGAATAGAAATGGGAAACACACAGAGTATTTTTAAGGCAGTGAAACTGTTCTGTATGACGCTATAATGGTAGCAAATGCTGTTATAAATTTCTGAAAACTTACAGAATGTACAACAAAAAGAATTATCCCTACTGCAAATCATGAACTTTAGCTAATAATGTCTCAATATTGGCTCATTAATTGTAACAAATGTACCACAGTAATAAAAGATGGCAATTACAGGGGAAAATTGTGGGTGATACTCAGATACAACATGGAAATTCTCTTTATATTTGGCTTGATTTTCCTGTAAAACTTAAATTGCTCTAAAAAATAAAGTATATTAATTTCTAAAAGTCTGTTCCCTAGAACATGGTTAACTCCAGCTTAGAAAAAGATATGAGAGGATTGGATATATTAAAAGTAAATGATAAAAGTTTAGGGAATTCTATAGAAAATTATGAACTAGGACTATCAAGGCTCTGAAAAAGATTATAAAATAAGAAATTGTGTAAATTAAGTAACACTGAAAATCAAGCAGGAAAACTGTATTTTTTATTAATGAGATGGATAAATGGAGAAGACTGAAATGTTTTAAATCAAAAAATAATGTCCTGAGGGCCAGTGAGATAGTTCAGCAGACTAAGCACCTGCTTTGGTAAGTACAGAGACCAGGGTTCAATCTGTGCTCCTGGAGTGCACTGATCAAGTGACAGAGTCTGGGTATGGCTGCACGTGGCACATGTGTGTAGTCCCAGTGCCAGGGAGGCTGAAAACAGGAGGATCACTATGAGTCTGATCTGTGCAGTGAGACCCTGTACCAAATACACAAAGAAATAATAATAATAATAATAATAATAATAATAATAATAATAATGTCCTGTATCCTGGCCAATTATCTGTGGCACAAATTTTCTGACACCCCAATCGAAAGGAGGACTTAATTCAGTTCATAATTTCACAGGGTTCAGTCCATGACTAGCTGACACTAAGGCAGGGACATCAAGGTAGAAGTGTAAGGGACACCAAAGCTGCCCAGCTCATGGTGACCGGAAGCAGCACACAGGGGACAAAGACCACAAAGAGATTCACCCTCTAAAGGTTTCATAGGTAAATGGATGACTAGAGGCTGTACTCTAAAGTGAAATAAATCAGACCCACAAGCAGAAGCATCGTATTGTCTCCCTAATGTAAGAAACTGAACAAGTAAATAAAATATGAAAGGTACAATAGATATAGCAAATATAGTAAATAGTAAAATGGAAACAAACAGAACGTAAGGAATAAACAATTGAAATGAGAGTAAAAAAGGAAGGGGAAAGATCATGTAAGTACATAGACAGGGCAGCTAAGGTGATTGTACTACTCATTTCTATTAGTCTTTGGAAGGCAGCAGTTGATGTTTAAAATTTTTACTTTGACCAATTTTATGTGTTAATATCTGTAATCTGAGCAACTACACTGAAGACAATATAACAGCCATGGCTGAGTACCTTCCATCTTATTTTTCCAAATGTCTATCATTTCTATTGTTTTATCTAGTATTTTAGACTCTCTTTAAACTAAATTAAAACTATAAAAAGGACAAGGAAAAGAAATAAGGTTTATCGAAAATAAGAGTTGGTGTTTAATTGTTTGATCAGTCTTGCATGCCTATACCTGGTAATGTGAACGACAAATTTGATGACAATACATAATATAACAACCATTGTTAATTTTCTATTCTTTTTTTTTAAATTTTTTTTTATTTTTAATTTTCTATTTTTGATTCGAAGTTCTGTACCATTTTTATTGTTTTATGTTGCTTTGGTTTTGTCTTTGTTCTTGTTATTCTTTTTCTCTTTAAAATAAAAATAAATAAAATACAAAGGCACTACCCCAGTGACCCACCTCAAAGTGACCCACCTCCTAGCAACACATTAGCCCTGCTACTGAGGAGTGCAGATCCCCCATAAGCCAACCTCTTCTACAGGAGTCTTTTAATTCAGTCAAACTGACAACTAAGACTTTTTTTTTTTTTTTAATTTAGTACAGGGCCTACAGGGTCTCACTACATAGACTGGACTCATACTGATCTGCATGTGTTCAGCCTCCGAAGAGCTGGCATTGCAGGTGCGCACCACCACACCAGGTCTCAATCAAAGTCTCAGCGCGCCCCAGGGATGGGGCTGGCACAACACACCAGGGATCCAACCCCAGTCTCTGAGACTGCCTAAGCTGGCGCTTTAATCCACTGAGCTATTTGGCCCACCCTAAAACTGACAACTAAGACTAACTACCACATATGTGATCTTTGTAAGAGATTTTTTTATTTCTCCTAATAAACTCTCTTCTAATATTACATATATAATATAATTATTAATGTAAAAGTATTTATAACACTCATTTTGTCAGATATCAAATATAAAACACAGTTCTAATGCTATGTAGGCTATTGATTTGGTTTTGAAAATTGATACTTTTTGAAGTTACTTTAATAATTGAATTTGGTATCTTTAACTAATAATAAATTCCTTGTGTTATGGTTTATGTCTAGTTGTCCCCCCAAAGCCTCATGGAGTCACTGGACGGGGACTTCTAGAGTTTGAGACTTGATCCATGATCCCTGGGATTATGGGTTTTAGTACTGATGGGATTATGGGTGTAGCCTAGGGCAGGAACTAAGGCGGAGAGCCTGAATGTAATATAAAGAGAGACAGAGAGACAGACTGGAGCTCTAGCTGTTGCTGCTGCTCTGCTGCCCTGACTGACTGGCTGCCTCTGCTGCCATTTTGCTGCTGTTCTGCCTCTATGAACTGGATGCTGTCCACCCTGCTCCACTCAGCCTAGGGCTAGCCGAATATGGACTGAAACCTCTACGAACTGTGAGCTAAATAAACCTTTCCTTCCTTCATTTTGAGTGTCGGGTATTTGTCCCAGCAAGGAGCAAAAAGTAACTAATACACCTTGTCATCCTTCTCCTAAACCAAAACACTGACTATTGCAGGCTTTCTCTCAAGAGTAATTAACTAGCTTAATCTATTCCCAAATTTAACATTGCTGTAATTATATCAATATATAATTTTAATTGTTGGCCAACTAGGATGCTTTATTTTGATTGATTTCTTTCTACCATTTATGGGTAGTATATTAACTCTTCATATCATTTTGGATTACTTTAGTGTGATTTGATAAGGACACCTTAGTTTTTGTCTGGTTGGTTAAAGTCACTAAGCATAATTTCAATAAGCTTAGAACCTTTCCCTTATCATATTTTGTTAAGTATCTTATTCACCATTTGTATATAATCCATGCCAGATAGATGAAAACAAAATATCTTTCTTCTAGGGGAAAACAAATATAAAATTTATAGAGTATGTCTACATTTAGTTAGCCAACTACAAGTATTCTAGATTTGGGGAAAAAGTTTAGAAGATGAGCCCTTCTGAAATGAACACCAATGAGAGTGTGAAACTGAGTGAAATTAATCATGGCGCGATAATTCCCTTTTAGGTAGCTTCTATCAATGTTTTGCTGTATAAGCGGTGTATCTCTCCATCTCACCTCCATCTCACCACTGAAGCATCAATCTCCTATAAAGTCATGAAACATGAGCTTTAATTGTGATCTTTCTAATATATCTATGAAAAACTTAGGTACACATAATGATCACATTCACTGTAAGGAATCTGTAGCTCCACATGGTCTATCTTGATTTTTTTTCCCATTCTCCTACACTTGTCCCTTCGTTTCTTGCTTTTTCTTTTCCCTTTCTTCCTTACCCCTGCCTCCTCCTCAATTCTCCTTACGATTTGAACATTTTCTTATTTCCCAACATTTATTTCTCAATATGGCCCAGGTGCGCTTATAAACTCAATCACTTTTGTTATCCCAACATTCACAACAGCAATTGGCATAGAAACAATTTTCAGTTAGTGTTTGTAGAAATAATGTTCAAAAACTATGAAATCCTGTTTTTTTTGTTTTGAAAATTATTGCTTTTAGGAAGATAACTAAGAGGTAATTTCTTCCCTACAAAGCTTAATTGAAGTCATAGATGTTGAACCAAATATTCTACGTTCATATAGTTCAATTTATTAGGATTAAATTTGTTATTGTACCTTTGTTTTTGCTTAAAGTTGCCACCTCTATACTTAATATTAACTTCCCTTCATATAGTCCATCTCAAATGGCCATGAGAAAAATGGGACCCTTATGGAATCCAGTTTACACAGCAAAGTGGGACAGCTGAGCAGAGGTCTGGCTCCCTCAGACCCACTGGTATTCTTTCTAGTAATTGAGAAAACTACTATGAAAGAAAAACAAAGGTAATTTTTTGAAGCTAGTTTAAAACTCTTTGACTAAAACATTTTTCATTAGTACCTGCAGAGAGCACTGCAGAAAAAGTCGCCACCTAATAAGCCAAACAAGGCACATTAATAAATTCAGTTTTAGAAATATTGATCCCCTATTGAGAATTGTGCTTCTTTTCCCTTTATGACAAAAATAATAAAATGCAAAGATACATTCAACCAGACTTATGAGCAATCACTATTAAAACAGTACAAAAAAATAGTAATATTGATTTAGAAGGGTTAATGTTTAATTGTTTGATCAATCTTATATACCTATATGTATTAATCTAAACTGATCTGATGATGAAAATATGTAATATAACCATTGTTAAATTTAAACAATAAAAAATTGAAACTTGAAAGAAAAATAAATTTAAAAAAAAAATAAAATAAAACAGTACGATACTGCACTGACCATAGTCGGTGTTTTCTGGCTCCCAACAGTTTGATGGCCAAAAGTAAGGTGTCTGTGGGAAGAAAAGAGGGACAAGTTGAGTTAAACACAGACAGTTCTGGTTTATGGACTGCTTATCTTCAATTATTGTCTTGAACAGCTGGCTAATGATGTACATTTTATAACTCAGAACAAATTACCAGAAAGACACTGTAAGGTTTTCCTTTATAATTACTTTGCTGGCCAATTCCTCAGCCTCTAATGACTTTGCTGACCAATTACCAGCAGATATTTAACATGTCAGACGTTTGGTGCAGTTTCATACCAGTGAGCATAAAAGTAAAATATCTCGTTGCATTTTTCAAATAACAATTTTAGCCACAGCATCTCCAAGGAGAGCACTGGGGAGCAAGCCTCGAGATGGAATATGCTTAGATTCAATGTGTTGTTTGCTACACATCTCACTATTTCAGCACTGCCTTTGATAGATCTAAACAGCTCAAATGACAAAAATCTTTACAAACCAAGTGATTATTTGCTACTTCCATTACATACACAGTGTAGCTCTCAGAATTATCCCACCAGACTAAGTAACTTTTTACCTTTAGTTTAAATTGTTTTCTTGGACCGTGTCTGCAGTATATAATGTTTAAGTTCTTCATGTGGAGCCTGCACAGGCACGTGGACATAACATACCCCAATTCTTTCTTCATTGCTTTCCTCCCCCCCCCTTTTTTTTTTGAAAGCTTTTTATTTATTTGATATAGGGTCTCACTACACAGTTCAGACTCATAGCGATCCTCCTGTCTCAGCCTCCTCATTTGTGGCATTGCAGGCGCCTGGTTTGGTGGTTGGCATGGCATGCAGTACCAGGGGGTCGAACCTGGGTCCTTACACTTGCCAGGCAGGTGCTTAGACTGCTGAGCTATCTCCCCAACCCCTCTCTCTTTTTCCCTCCATCTCTTGATCCCCCTTCCCACGTGAAAAGATCCATCTCCCTACTTCCTATTATCTTCTACTTTGCTCTTAACAAGAGAAACCACGTTATATTTAAACATGAGTATCTCATCTATTTCACTTCACATTAGAGTCTCAAGGGGTTGAAAACATTCTTTGATCAAGTTATTTCTTGCACTAAAGTTTTAGATTGAACAAAATGCTGCTACCGCCACTGTTGCTTGATGTGGCTAACAGGACAAACTCTGACTTTGTGAAATTAGAAAACAATGTGTTGAAAACACCTATTGAGTCTAAAGATTCCATCTCAAGGCTTGCTTCCCCATGCTCTCCTTGGAGATGCTATGGTTAAAATTGCTACCTGAAAACTGCAATGAGATGTTTTACTTTTATGCTCACTGGTATGAAATTGTACCAAATGTCTGACATTTTAAATATCTGCTGGTAATTAATTGGTCAGCAAAGTCATTGGAGGCTGAGGAATTGGCCAGAGAAGTAATTATATAGGAACTGAATGATTAAAATATGAAGACAAGGTCTGAACAAGAAAAACCTATTATTCTCATCAAGATTTTATATTTTTCAAAGGGATGTTTCTAGTTCTATCAACAGGACCTGCTTTACTCCAGATAGTAGGAAAGCACGCAGGCCGCCTGTCTAGGTACTTAGCAAAGCCTACACCCAAAATGTGCCTGACTCTAAGACTCAGTGGAACAACGGCTGCAGACATTAGTGTGGGATTCCTTCTACTCGTTCATTACATATATGAATAACCCATGTGCAATGAGCACATGTACCGTAATGTCTGATTACTTGATAACTCTTTTTTCTAGAAAGGTGATTGTCAAGGAGGGGAAATGGACAGTGGGGGAGAAATGCCTGAAGCTCTGGGAGAGCAAGTCTTTACCTCACCTCCCCATGTTTCTTGGAAATTACTTAAGTATAATAACAAAGAACACTATTAGTATTAGTTTTGTGCACACAGAAACAAAATCACAGCAGGAATTTTGGATAAAAAAAGAAGAAGTCACTAAGGAAGATATTAGGACTTATATAGACCACACTCATCATACAAATCCCACTTGACTCCGTGGGAGATGTAGCTTTGAAGATTTATTTCTTAGAAATAAAATTGGGTCAAGATGATAGGAGAGCCCAAGGGAGACAAAATAGCTAAAAGCTCACTTTCATGTGAGGCACTGGCTTTGAGCTACTTCTAGAGTGCCTTAATCTTTTTGCAGTGCTCTTTGTGTGTATATCTGTTTTTCTGACTAAAATACCTATTTCAGTCAGACCGGTTAGACATACACTTTTCCCTTAAAAATGATTAGAAATGTTCTCAGCTTTGTTCTTGGAACTCATTTTTATTTTTCCTTATTTGCTTTAATAAAAATTTCATAGCTGTAAAAACAAAGGATGAAAAATTTTGCTCTGTGATATTATGTAGAAATGCCATAAGATGTACATTTTTCACCAATATTGAAAGATTTTCCCTCTAGGGAAAGTGTTTTTGACTTAAAATAATACATACTAAAAGAGAAAATAAATGTTTACATTTGTCTAAAATTAAAGACATACTTTTGTCTAAAATTAGAGATTCTTTTACTTTTGTCTTTAATTGTCTAAAATTAAAGACATGTGACAGTGCCTCTGGTTTTCAACACTGGCTTCCTTGGTTATCATAAAAATTTATCAGAAACTCTCCATCCATTTCCCACTGACCTTTGTTTGGCGTACAAATTAATAGGAAGAGGCATGAAACGTACGTGCCTGGGCAATCCTGTGCAACCTCAATTCTAATTAGCAAATGACAACTGGACAATGGTGAGTTTATAGTGAATGCAAAAATCCAGGGATTAAATCCTCTACTAAACATCTAAGACCATTTTGCTGGTTTCATCTTTATTTTTCAATAAAACAAATAATCCTGTTTGTCTCAAACTTCTGCCCTGACAACTCTTTAGATTCCCAATGCTAGCTGCAATCCACATCACTTGGTAGACGATCTGCAAACGCAACATGTTAAGTTCTCTGTTTTAATTCATAATTTTAGAAATCCTTCTCAGGAGTCAGGCTTAAGTTCAGCATAAGAAAGGCCTTTCTGCTGCCAGGGAACAACATAAAGATAGAAGTGAACAGTTTGAACAATAATGTATATCCTATTACTAAAGTTGATCAAATATAGATTGATTAATACCTTGGTAGACATGATAGTCAAAATTCAACTGACCTTGACTCTTCTGTTTTTGATTTTTTAAAAGACAACTTTGATTTTGGAATGCTAATAGATTTGCACATGTATCATATTTAGATGCTATTATAAATGCTAATGAATTGTAAAATTGTGGAATGTTAAATATACAGTATTAATGTGTTTACCACGCGTATAATATATATCTCAAATGTAAGTGCACTCCAACTGGTAATCCTCTGGCTATACCTTATAGTTATTTAATTCATAGACCATTTGTACCCATTGCCTTGATTTGTACTAATGTTCTTTAGAATATCTTCCTTCTCTTGACTGTACAGCTATCTGTTCCTAGTTTCACTCATCCTTGACTCACGAGTCCGATCAAGGCATTTAAACCATGTCAAGCCACAAATTTCAGTCCATAGGTGACAAGAGCAGAGCTAAAGGTTTCTTAGTATTATTGGCTAAAGCCACTCTCACTTAGATAAGGCAAGGTCTATCAATTACTGCACAACACTTTCCATGCAGATTCTTTTATATATAGATGGTCTTACTGAATCTGCTGATTTTGAAGACTAATACAATTCTTTATTTCATAAACAACAGCTTTTCCTTCAGATTTCATGAGAATTTTGGTAGTCCTAACATTTATTTCTAATTTGTCTGAGAATTTTGCCACAAAATGATGGTCATAGAGAAAAATGCGACCATTTAATAATAAATAAAAATGTTTAAAAATTAAATAGTTTGGGCTGGGGAGATAGCTCAGCGGCATAAGTGCAAGTTCTGAGTTCAATCCCCAGTACCGAAAAAAGAGAAAACAAAAATAAAAACAAAGCAATTAAGTGTTTATGTATGCTTACTTATCCACAATGTACTTGCTAATTACTAAAACTTATGTTAAACTCTAGAAATGCATGGCACCTTAACTTAATGATAAACTATTTTAAACAACCATACAAATAATAAAACTGTACTATTTTAGAAGCATTTTGAACTAAAAATTTAAAGTTCTGTACTCGAATATTATCACAGTTTCTGGAGATTGCTTTATCTCCAAGAAATTCAATGCAGAAGTGTCCTATGATTTTTTTTTTTTGGCCTTGGAATAAAATCATCCAATGAAAGGGACAGTCAGACTGTTTTAGGAAGTCAACTATCTTTGAAACCAATTTTGAAGCATATTTCCTTTTTGTTATCCCTTTCTCAAGCAAATTTTAGTGATTCAAATTGCTATTCAGTCATTTGTTTAGAGCATTTAATAATATCCAGGACAAGTGAGAAAAGCATTTTAATCTGCGAAAGTTAGGCAATCAGGAGAATTGCCAGAAAACGCCTTCAGCTTGCTAGAAGTTTAGTGCTAGCAGTCTATGTGCCTTAATCATCTGAGCTCGAGTTCCTACTCAGTTAGGAATGAGTCACATTTAGTGAAATGCAGAACACACTCAGGTAAGTCATTGTGAATGCAAATGTGCATGGCATCCAAGATGACTGAAATTACTCCCCAGCCATTTCTCTAGAGGAGGTCTCTATCTGTCTCGTGGGCATGACCTCAAGTGACCCACGTCATTCACACATTGTCTAAGGTGTCCTCCTGCCCTGGTCAGTGTTCACGTAACATGCAGGGCATATCAGCCTCCCCAGAGCTATAGAGAGGCCTCAGACCTGGACACGTCTAGAATTTTCACACTTTGCTAAACTCTACCTTGGATCTTCTAGTATTCCCATGACAGGATTCTAGGAGTGAAGGTAGTCTGGGATCCCAGGCAGGGACCAGACAGTAATAAATTTAATTTGATCTCTCAACTTCTTCCTTCTAGCTAGATATAAACTTCTAAATTCTACTAAGTCACTTTTTAAATTTTTTCAGGCCTTCTGTAGAAAAGGAAATGTCAATCATTACACAACTTGGGTGCATAAATTAACTTCATTGAACACAGGAATTTTTCTCAGCTTATTATTTATACTTTTTAAGTTTGATATTAGTTGCTTATTAACCTAAGTCAATGCTTCCAAAAATTTTACTAAAAATCATCACCAGTAAGAAGCTGGCATCTGGTTTTCAGTTACATAATATTTTCCTTTCAACTTACTTGAAATCGGTAAAAAGTGCCATCGTCCTTGAGGGTGAGAACATGATCTGAGATGGGGAAGAAGTAGCCATGGGCAGCCATTAGCGTTCCCAGATGTAGAGCCTCCACTGTTCCAGGAGAGCAAAGGGGGAAAAGAACATACGAGAGCTTTAAAATTTTATTTTGAAAGTTTTACTGTTCATCTATAATACTATCACATTATCTGGTTCTTTTGGACCAAATCTTACGTCCAAATTCTTGGTATCTGTACCTGGCTTCAGATCTATTTTTCAGCTCTTTTACAAATGGTACTAAGATATACCTGGTCCCTCACAGTGATGATACAATGACCTGCCTCATGCCATAACCACCAGCCCAGGCAGAGACAAAGTTCAGGAACACTGACAAAGAGAATTCTACTCAAGTCTTCAAATCTGGATTTCTTATTATGGAGGACCCATGTTTTGTTTTGTGTTGTTTTTCTCCCACAAACAATTGCTTGGCACGTGAAACTTTTAAGTGCTTCACTCACTTTACTTTGTTCATTGTCGTCATGAGTATCTAACACTATCTGCAACTTTCCTATGGCTCATGGATCACTGTTACATGACATCAGCAGGGACTGTTAAGGCAGGACCATGTGTGCTGCGCTGTGAGGCTGTAGTCCTGTGATTGTCCAGGATGGATCTTACCACACAGACAGGACTTAGAAAGGTACTAGTACTTTACAACTATGTTCAGAGTACAGTACTGCAATCCTCATACTCTACATCGTGGGCAATAATTTCTTCCAACAAAAGAGCTAATAAAGTTTGGTCAATAAGATTATTACTACATTTAAGCAGAGCCAACATAATGTTTGATAACTGAAGTCTATAAATACAGAACTAGCTAAATAGTTTTCTAGTGCATTATAAAATGTATGTAAATAGAAAACACCAGAAACAATAAATTTATTTGTTTAATATCTTTATTTAGAGTTCATTTGCAGATGTATGTGTGTTTCTTACAAAGTAGCTCAAATGGTTCCTTAACTCTGGGAATCTCATAGCATTTTCAGGGAGAAGAGTATCATCAGCACACTTACCAGCGGGAGGTGAAAGGTATGTCACATGAGGAAGGTTACAGATTACAGGTAAACAAATGGGAAGCTCGGTTGCTCAGAAAACTAATAAAGAACGCTGAGCTCTAAGCATAGAAAAGAATGCAGCTAAAATAAAATGAACAACAACAAAAAGCCAGTTGGGAGTAAAGTTCTAAGGAGAATCAGAAAAATGTAGTGAAACTGTAAGCCTGGAGAAAAACAACTAGAAGCTAACGTGCATCCCAGTGGTTTTGGGGCCTGGATTTCTTCAGACACTAACTCTACCATAATTTACACACCTGCCGGGATAGAAGTATGCATGCAGGTTCCCTGTCATGTGTCAGAATTAGGCATCAAAAAGTCCTTGGTGATAAGAAAGAGAAAGAGCGAATTGGCGAGTAATGTCTATTTTCATTTGCGAGATAAATATTTTATGTTTTGTTTGACTTGATTACATATATTCTTTTTCTCTCTCTCCAAAAGATGTACAAATTCTATAATTTTAAGATAGAGAAATTTTGTTTTCATAATTCTGCATTCTGTTTTAGTTCTGGAGAGCTATACTGGCAGGGATATATGTATATATCATAGTCCTATATGATTTAATTTTTCATAGCTTTCATTGCAAAATATAATGAGAAATTTCATTAAAATGATTATACAGGTAAGCAAGTTTTGATCAAGTAAAAATCTACAAAACCACTAAATATTTTTCAGAGGCAGATTTCCAGCATACCAGCAGTCAGATTGATCAATATCTATCATATTAGAAGCTCAAAAATACATCTAGAATGTTTTTTTCATGTATTATTATTATAACTTTCCTAAGTTTACTTGTTCCTTTCTCTTTTTTAAATTTTTAAAATCTTTTCCTTATTTTTTATTTTAATTGTTATATACAATAGAAATTGCTTGTCTGGTGCTTGCCTAAGTTCAATCCCTGGTTCCACAAAAATAAAAAAAATTTAAAATGCACTATGTTCATAACTCTCATACAATTTACTTCATAGAGATCAGTAAAGATTGTCGTGCATGTCACATATACACACATCAAAAAATCTCACTGAATTAGAAAAACAGAATAAAAGATTAACAACAGTGATCTGAAATCTACACATGGAATTTTAGGATTTCACAAAAACAAGTGTGAAATTTCAGACTACAGCAGTGTTGACCACAAAAGAATGATACATACAAGACCACACATCTTCACATTAAAAACAGTAAAAGCTAATAACCAAAATCCAAACCTAAATATTAATACTAAAAAAGAAAATTAAAATCAAGAAGCAGCTCAGAGGCCAAATAAAGATCAATTAAATACCCATTTTAAAGAAATACCTAGAACACAAAAATGATATTTACCAATAAGGTTTCTTAGCTTTCTCATACTTCTCTAGAATTAGAAGAGAATTTTATCATTAAACAATGGGAATATGATTTAAATGACTTTTCTTTAAAATAATTACAGAATTTGAGAACAAGGTACACACATTTATTTTATAGACATATTCCAAAACTACGATGTACACTATAGAATGCCTTTTCTTTTTTTTTTTAAGTACATGATTTCTCAATTTTTTGCACATTCAAATTGATAAAGACTTTGACAAAATCTATCCTGAATTCTAATCTTGCAGAACGTTTATTTCTAAGTCAATAAGCCATAAAGCCAGGACAAAGGGTTATTTATGATTCATGAAAACAACTGTGTTCCTAAGGCACAAATCATAGAACTACTGAAATTATGGGCAGATAAAACTTTGAAGATAAACCTATCAATTGATAGATGAAATCTTGTACAGCATATTGTTGGATTTTGCTTCCTTTGCTCCTTAAAGACTCAGCTTTAGGGAGTACAGCAGAATAAATATGAAAAATCAGGAAGTTGAAGTGATTTACAGAGCATGGGAGGAGTTCTACAAAATGCTACGCATGGTTTCAGGGTAAATCCTGAGGGGCTTTGGCTGACCTTGTCAGATATAAAAGTTACATTTTTTGTTATATAGGTCTTGCTTTAACTGGGTATTAAGTATCCAGCACAAAAGTTTAACCTTGTGGTATATAAAAAGTAAAGCCATACTAATATGTTTTATTAGTTTCTTTCTTCCTTTCTTTCTTTCTTTCTTTCTTTCTTTCTTTCTTTCTTTCTTTCTTTCTTTTTTTAGACTAGGTCTCATTATATTGTTCAGGATGGCCTTCTGCTCACTTTTGTAGCTCCAAGTCTGGTCTTGAACTTGCAGAGATTCTCCTGGCTCAGTCTCCCTAGTGCTGGGATTACAGGACTGCAGCACATCAGGACCACACTGTGGGTGCCCACATTCCAGTCCGAGAGCACACAGCTATGTGGGCCAGGCATCAAACTCAGATTCTTGTGCTTGCTAGGTTAAGTGCTTATACCTCTGAGCTATCTCTCCAGCCCTTAAAATTAGTTTCCAAGTAACACATTCTTTCATATGTCCAGTAAAGTCAAACCATTTGACTTATCAGCTATGAAGACTGGTCTTCTAACAAGGTTTATAAAATGTTTACAAGGTCCTTAGTCAAAGAACAACCTAGAGTGATTGATAGTACAAATGTTATAGCTTCCATTAAAAGGTCTCCAGAAGACTCAGCTTTAGGGCAGAATAAATATGAAAAATCAAAAAGTTGAAGTGACTTTTATGTTTTATTTAAGCCTATACTCTTCATAGTTGAACTTTTTTTTAAAAAAAAAAAAAACCTATATAACAAGAAAAAAAAAAAACCTATATTCTTGACACTTGTCAACAAAAAAAGAAGCTACTGAGCCAATATTGCTTAATGAAAGAACAAGTAAATTTATGAATAAATGTCCCAAATTTTCTGTTCAAAGAGATTACAGGACCACAGAGGAAAGGGATCAATGATGTATAGTGTGCCTAAGGAGTGTCACCTAGAGAGAAAATATTCTCTCAGGCTTTCACAGAGAGTAAATCGGTCAAGCAATGGCTGTGACTCATCCAGATAGCTGACACTAACAAAAGTTCTACAAAAGGCTGTACATGGTTTCAGGATAAATCTTGAGGGGCTTTAGCTGACCTCATCAGATACAAAAGTTACATTTTTTGTTATACAAGTCTTAACTGAGTGTTAAGCATCCAGCAGAAAAGTCTAACCACAAGGCATACAGAGTAAAGCCAGATTAATATGCTGAACTGTAAAAGTCAACAGCTTCCAACATTGCCAACTCTGCCAACAACCCACTATTATTATGGAATATCACTCTATGTATACAACTACTTTCTCTTAGTTCAATAAGAGCAAATATTTGTACTAGCAGTGTTTAGAAAAGTTATCATGTATGCATCTTTTACTCTGAGTGAATACTATGAAGACAACAATATGCATTGTATTATTGTGGCTGTCCTACTAATCTGTTTTGAAACTGTATCACTGTTATTTCTTTCTCATTACAATCAATAAAATAAAAAAGAATATGAAAAACATAGTAGTGCATGGAAAAACACCAAACTATTTTGTGCTGTGATTATGAGCTATGTGTTCAGCTCCTCCAAAACAATGTTGGTGCTATTGATTTTATAAAAAAAAAAAATTCCCTGTAAGTACATGAAGTGAGGATACTGTAGATATTTTGGAGTGGAAAAAAATAATAATGATATTAATGACATAAAAGACAGGGATCTTAACTTAGCCCGGGGTTACGTTTTCATGGTTGATTTCTTTATTATTAGTGGTAAATGTGGAGTCACACTTGGGATCCCACTACTTCTACATTTCAAACTCACCTTCATTTAATATGAACATGGAAGACCAATGACAGTTTCAGAACACTGAAAGAATTTAGTGAGGAACCCAATACGATCACCCTCACAGTAATGCCATGCCAGATGGCTTGGCAACATTATGTTTCTTAGCAACATAAAAACTAATTAATCTGCTATTCACTTCAACCACACAGCCAAAGTTCAACAACAAACCTAGCAAAAAAAAAAAAAGAAAGAAAGAAAAATCTAGTTTATTTCTCATTTGTATATTCAAGACACAAGCAAACTCGGATACAAAAGTCCACCACTAAACAGTTGCTGTTCTGTGAATAGCCTAGTGAGGCTTTGTTAAGACCAATGTATTCACAGCACTATTTCACCTCAAACCTTGAAGCACCAGAATCACCAATGTCCTTTAAAAGGAAAACGAATTCTTCAGAGCATAATTTGCTTTTGATCAAAACTACTTCACAATGTCAGCAAGATGAAAAACATACTACAAAACAGGATTGAGTTCTTCAGTGTGAAGCGTCCTAAAATTATGATATAATTTCAGAACCGAGCAACGTTCTTCTGTCCAGAGATCCAGTGCTTAGCAGGTTCAGTGCCTTCAAAATACTGTGCATAAGTTGGAAGTCATAGAACAATGCTTCTTTTTTTGTGCAGGGTATCATAGTAATCCTGCTGATTTCTGCCTCCCCATGCTGGGATTCCAGGTGTGTGCCACCATGCCTGGACACCATCACCAGCTCAGCACACCCAGGGGAGGGGCCGGTATGACATGTGATACCAGGGATTGAACCTTGGGCCTTGTGCTTAAGAACAATGCTTTGTGAATTGAAGAATAATAAAACAATTCACTGAATCTTATATCTTTATTCCTTTCACATGCTACTTGTTTTTATGTGCACAGATTAAGCAATGATTATTTCATATCTAATAGGGGCTGGGGAGATAGCTCCGGGGCATAAGTGCTTGCCTGGCAAGTGCAAGGTCATGAGTTTGAACCATGATCCTGGAAAAAAAGGTGGGGGGAATCAATATTTCATATCTAACAGGAAGTATAAATATAATTGTTATAAGGAAAGAAGTGTTTTAGAAGGAAATCTATAGAAAGAAAAATGACAGTGGATGGTATATCCAGGACACTGAAATGCTAGGTAGTAGACAAAGGTAAGCTGTTTAATAGTAAAATAACAGGCATTCATCAAGATGATTTTGAGTTATAAAAGAAAGATTTTGTTGGGTTTATTACTTAAGAAGATAAAAAAGCCACTTCAGAAATCCATCAAAATAATATATATATATATATATATATATATATATATATATATATATATATATATATATATATATTAGAACTGGCACTTGAAAAGGCAAGATTAGTCTTGTGGAAAAAAACACGGATGAAGAACATTTTATTCTCCTAGAAAATCAAATGAAAATAGATCATTGCTATATTTAGGGATTTCCTAAGGAAGTCTATTTTCTAAATAGTAGGAGTTACTTGAAGAATTATCTGGGCTTGACTCCTAAATGTATCTCCACATAGGACAACTGAGTGCCACTTGCTTTTCAGCTGCTAGCCATCAGGATACTGAAGCAAGTAAATGATAAGAAGGTCAAGCAACACAGAAGAGATAAAATAGGTTCTGTTTGGGAGAAATAAAACACAATCATAATTTAAACCAACACTTACAAAAGAATTAGGTAATTAATAGAAGTAATTTTTTTTCTAAACTAAACAAAACAGCAAAGTATAGAACTTGTACCACTCCACTGTGGAAGTACAAATCCCAGATACCTCACTTGTTAACTGCATGAGTTAGGCAAAAGATTTCATTCCCTGGCCTTGTTACCCTTTTCTATGAGATGAAGTTAATAAAAATACTGGTCTCAAGGTTTATTGTGAGGATCAATTGAAATAATATGAATATGCATAATGTATGTAAAACAAAGACTGCCACAATAAAGCACCCCAAAGATGTGAAACAGCTAAGTATAATGTGTGGGGATGAAACAACACACTGAATCGTGCTTAATCTAGTTCAGAATACCATAGGGAACCTATGGTCTAAGCATCCAAGTAATACTAAACACTTCCAGCTCAATTCTACTTAATAGTGACACACTCACATATCCAGGCTCATAGTACCAATATCTGCAGGGACTAAGTCCACCAATGGATGAACGGAAAGGCATATGTGGCAGATGTACACAGTGGAGTATTATTCAGTTTGGAAAATCTTGTCATTTCCAGAAAAATAGGTGGACCTAAAGATTACCATGTTAAGAAAAACAAGCCAATCCCTGCAGTTAAAATCCACATGCTTCCTATATAAGAAATCTAAAAATAAATAAAAAGACACAAGAAACAAGGGAGGACAGGAAACTGTAAAGTCATCTTCTAGAGACAGGCAAATGGACTGAGGAGGGAGAGGAAAGACAGCAAGGTGACAGATGAAAATAATCAAAATATGTCCTATGCAGGTACAAATATGCCATAATGAATCTTGCAATCCCATATACTAATACTTACCAATTTAAAATATCTCCCAGGTGACCAGGCTAGAGTTTCTTACGTGCAGATGCTAAGTGTATAGCTTCTATCTAGATGACCCCCACAGACTTATGAGCTCACAGGTAAGGTTTTCAAAGATGGCTGGATCTAGGTTTTGGGATACTAGGATTAATGGTGTGTGGTCCTGGATTTCCCACTAACCGCTTTATCACAGCTCTGAGTAGTCACAACAAGAAGGCCCACCCTAGGTATGGGAGGCAAAAGGGTAAGGAAGGCGTGCTGTCCCTTGCTGCCTGCTCTGCCATCTACTGATTCTCCTCTGCAATATCCCTCCGCCATGCTATGCTGCCTTGGAGCCAGCTGACTATGAGCTGAAACTTGCATGGACCGTGAGCTGAAATAAACATTTCCAAAACAAAATAAAATAAACCTTTCCTCCTTATGTCATGGGTGTCATTTATTTTGTCCCAGGAATGAAAAAGTAATTAAGACAATGAATCTACTTTGGAATATTTCTGCATTTTTTTCCCTAGGTAGGAAAAACAAAGGTTCAAAGAGATGTATGTGGAAAAAGACTTTCAAAGGCAGCACATTCTTCATGCTGGAGCTTATCAAGCCAAAACACGAAGAGCAGATGCCTCACGAACTCCCTGGTTTAGGGCAGTGCAGGAAGGATTCATCTGAAGACATATAGAACCTGGCTGTGTTGGGGAAGGAGAATAGAGGCTGCTTACCTAGTACCTGAATAAAGAAAAATCACTAGGGAAGAATGTTTTCTCCTCTGGAATTAAAAAAAAATCAATATAAAAAAGCAGTTAGCACTGAGAGTAACAGGTAATCATAAATTAAGGCTCCTCATCCCATACAAGGATTCGATTCACTGCCTGGCCTAATATCAACTATAACACCTTAGAAAAAATTTCAAAGATGAACACTGTTGAAACTTAAAAGCTACCCAAGTAATATTGGTGTGAAGAACTCAATTAAGAACTATGGTATATAAACTACATGATGTTAGCATTAGCAAGTTCATTCTGCAGAATTAGGTATCCCACAGCACCACTGGTAGATCCTTCATGTACAACTGAGCTGCACTGTAATGTGATTCTCTTTTGTCTATTTGGCCTAGGCATAAAATAGTATTTTTTTTAAGAATTTCTTTTCTTGTTTCAGAACTTTTGTTTGTTTGTTTGTTTGTTTATTTATATTTATGGCCGGCTTAGTCCATCCCAAGGGCAGGGCTGGTGCAGCATGTGGTGCCCGGGATCGAACCACGTTCCCTGAAGCTGCCCAAGTTTTCCCAAGCAGGTGCTTTAGACCACTGAGCCATCCTGCCGGACCCATAAAATAGTATTTTGATGAAAGAAAAAATCATGCTGACCTCACCTGTATACACTGTAAGGAAATTAAGAATTACAAAAGCCAAGTCAGTAAGGAATTATAGTGGGAAGAACATTCCATTTGAAAATTCAGCACATGCTCTTTAAATTTTCCATTAGTTAATATGAATGAAAGAGCTGGAAGCAGGTGGCAGGAGCCAGTTAACTTTTAGATAGCCAAGGAGAGTCTGCAGCTCGTCCGACAGAACAGACCCCTAAATGTGCGCACATGCGCACATCAAGAAGAACGAGCTCAGCTGCAGGCGGTTTTTCAGCTCCTGTGCTTCTGGTGCTTTAGTCTGCACACCATTAGGCATTTCACTTTTTAATCTTTTTGTGTGTGTGTGTGTGAGACCAGAGTTTAAACTCATGACCTTGCACTTGTTAGCAGGCACTTGTGCCACAGAGCTATCTCTAATCTTTAAGAGCAGGCATTTGTCAGTCATGAACATAGCTCCCCTTTTCATTCAAACATAAGCTGGAAGTTATAGGGATAAAGTTGCCAACTTTCTTGTGCTTCCTGAGTCAAAGGGAAATATATTTATTATTTATCACACATTTTGCCACTGACCAGTTCCTCATATGTCAATAATAAATGCTTGCCTGGCAAGCACAAGGGCCTGAATTCAATCCCCAGTTCTGCAATCAATCCATCAATAAATAAATTCTAATAGCAAATAAAAATGTAAAATATAAGCATATTTTAATTTATGTAGCTTAGAAATCAATTCTGACATAGTCAAGAGTTGCTACTATTCAGAGTTTTATTTGCATAGATGAAATGTAATGCTTATTCCAAATACCTAGGAACTGGATTTATGTGTCCATTCTATTTACATGTTTTAAAATACTTATTGTAAGATATGCACATTTTAAGTCAACACTGAGGGCTGGGGAGATAGCTCAGTAGAATAAGTACCTGCCTGGCAAGCGTAGGGTCCTGAGTTCAATGTCCAATACTGCAAAAAATAATTAATTAATTAATTAAATCAACACTGAGAAGTCAATAGTTAATAATATATCTTTTACAAACAAAGGCACAGAGTAAGGAGTTTTATCGGGGGAAAAGAAAATCTATGTGAAAGAATGCCTTATATGGATTTGGTTTGAAAAAATCAAGTGTCATTCATCAAGAATAACTAGCACAGTCTTCTCATAACATCTGCTATCAGTGCCTCTTTTTAACACCACTGTTTCTTAATGAAGGAAAATTAACCATCATGCAGTATAGTGTTAATTTTGCAGTCATAGTCTTAGTTACTGACAGTCAGTTATTACATTTCAAAACAAAACCAGACACCTTTTTCACCTTTTCTGCAATTTTGTGAAAATAAGTACTTCAACTAGGTGGAGAACACAGGACATCAAATTGATGTGCACTATTATTTAAATGATCTTTGTAAGATCGCATCTTTCAAAGAAAACAGAAGTTTGCATAAGCATGTATAACTTACCAGTTTTTAAAAATGCCTCCGTGTATATGCTAATGTATGTGTGTTTTAGGGACTAAAGTAATCTGGAAATAAACACCTAGAATGCCTAGAATGGACTAACTGGCAGAAGCTAACTTCATGAAACTTAGTTTACTAAACTAGTTTTTTTGTTTGTTTCTTTATTTATTGAGGTACTAGGGGTTGAACTCAGGACATTGCACTTGCCAGGCAATCACTTACTCTACTGAGGTATCTCCCTGGCCCTAACATAGTTAAATTTATTTTCAAAAGCATGTTAAAATTTTTTGCTAGCTGTTTTAAAACAAATTTTATCCCAAAGTTGAGTTTAATTTGAAGAACCACATGGAAATTACAATCACTGCATAACAGGAACAATGCAAAGCAGTTTCAGAATCTATGAGGAAACATGTATGACCTATGTACTCTGAACAACTACTATGAAAACAATATGCATTGTATTAATTATGTGGCTGTCCTACTAAAATGTTTTGAAATTGTCTCATTGTTATTTCTTCTTAGAAGGAGTGAAATTAAAATAAATAAATATCACATCATAATATTCCAAAGAGAAGGCCAACCTCTCCTCAAACATTTACATAGTTTCACATTAAAATTATCTAGCAACTAACACCCCCAAATGTGAGCTAGAATTATTATGACACAAATAGGAAAGGTAACTAGAGTGCTCATGTTTCATTCACATTTACACCTTATTGTATCTTATTAGTATCACTGACTGTACGTAATGTGATTTAATTTTCTCAAGGTCATAAAATTTTGAATGTGAGAAAAAACCATGCTTTATATTTTTTTAAAAAAGAAAATATTAACCTATGTCCCCCCAAATTTCTCAATTTTTGTGCTGAATTTGTCAGATGCTTTCAAAAGATTAAAACTATTCAGCCCTTATAAGCACATGACTTTGTAAGACCCTTTTCGGAAAGGATACAGAGTATTTCCAGAACTCAAGAAAAAGCAGGTGCTGTGATGGACAGCAACAAGAACGCTGCCTTCACCCTGAGCAGGAGCAGTCTCTGTCTGCAACAGTTACATACTTGCCCCTGGCTGAGAGATTAGCACCTCACAAGTCAGGACAGTGTTCATACCCCTGTCTTTGAGCACAGTGCCCTGCTGTATCCTCTAGTTGGGGTTATTCTAGTTTTTAACATACAGCAGGCATCTTCAAATTGACTTCTCCCCTGTTGGGCCATCTCCACTTGAATAATGAATAAGCATTTCAAGGTCATCATGTCAAAACTCAATTGTTGAACTTCCTTTCAAACCCACCCTCCTCAGTCTTTCCTTCCAATCTCACTTAAACTCAGTGTTTTTCTCTCCATCGTTCAGACCAAAAAGCTAGGATCCTCGACACCTGCCTTCCATTTACCACATTCAGCTCACTAGTACATTCTGATGACTGCACCTATTTGACTATTTCTGCCTAATGATCAGCTAACCACTTCCATCAGTGGCAGGGGACCAAACAAGTCTGTACTGTCTCCTGGCTTTATCACTGCAGTAATGTTTAAAATTGTCTTTATACATGCCCCGTTCTTCATTACAAGGATTATTTTAAAAATATGTATTAGATCATGTTGCTCCCCAAACCCTCCACTAATTTTTCACATTTCTTAGAGTGTAGCTTAGCCACTGGTTGCTTCTCTGTCTCCTTCCCTTCTTCCCCTCCTCTTCACATACCCTGCTCCAGCACACAGACTTGCCCACTGCTCACTCACTCATCAAGCAGGCAGGTGACCTAGGACTTAATTTGCTACCCTCTCTGCGCAGAAGCAGCCCTCTTCCTCCAGGGAGAAGACATTCCATCTCCTTCCTTCAGACTGAAGTCAAAGCTGCCACATTAGAGACGTCATCCTTCACTACACTGCAGAGAACACAATTCAAGCTCTACATATCTTTCATTTTGCTTCAGTTTTCATCCACTCCTCCCCATTCCTGGCCCCATAATTTACCTAATAATAATTTTATGTATTATTAATCTCTTCCAGTGAATGTCTTAAACTTGACGTAAGTAAAGGTATTTAGATTTAGCTGGTGTTGACTTCTGTTTGTTTGATCTGCTCTTCTAACAGGTGCCATAATTTCTGGATTACTGCAAGAAACTAAAAGTATATTAACAAAAATAAATAAATGAATCCTAAATTATTTTAAAGCACGATTCTTAGAAATAAAATAGTAAGTTACGCATTTTCAAAGTGTAAGTAAACACTGCATAATTAATTTTAAAATTCATGTAATTTAGATTCTCAGCAGGAAAGTAGAAATGTCTTAGTATATCTATAAACTTGTGAGCACCTGGCATTATAGTTTATTTTCTTTCCTTCGTTTGCAAGGAAAAAACAGTACTATTTTTTATTTTGGATTAATTTGAATTGTGCTTTAGTACATTTAATTTTAGCTACAATGAATATAGAACCTGACTCACAAGAGTCCAGCTTCTGATGTCAGTTCTGTAAGAGCACGAAAGTGGTATACGTTCAGTAGAAATCATGCATTGAGTTTTTAACATGGTCGCTCCCTGGAATAGTAAAATGCATTATGTCATTCTCTTAATTCCTAGCTAGAGGCTAACATACATGTCCTTAACATGTGCTATAGTTACTTTTTCACTGCTGGAACAAAACACCTGCCACCAATAATGTAAAGAGGAGGGGCTCATTTTAGCTCACAATTGGTGGAGGTTTCAGTCAATAGTCAGCTGGGTCCAAAAAAGGGGAGCATAGCAGAGGGTTGTGGCAAACGAGAAAGGACCTATGGTATGTCAGGCAGGAGGCAGGCCAACTTCTTTCCTCTTCCCCTTTTTATTCCCACCAGGCTCTAAGCCTAGTAGATGGGGCCATCTGTGCCAAGGGTAGGTCATCCCTCATCAATAAGTCCATCAATCACACCCAGAACTACACTAAACCAATCAATGGACTCATCCAGTACCACAAGCCCATGATCAAGTCAACTCCTCAAAGTCCCACCTAAATACCCATGAGGTTTTGGGGTCATATTTAGATATAAGCTATAACAGGTGCTTCTGGTAAGCTATGCCAAGCTTTGACTTTGGTAGTTCAGATGCAGTAGATGTATTTCTGACATAGTTAGCTTTGGATGGGTTGAGGAGCATCTGTCTACACATTGCAAGAATGAAAGAAAAAAAATCAGTTACAGGCCGGGCGTGGTGGCTCACGCCTGTAATCCCAGCACTTGGGAGGCTGAGGCAGGAGGATTGCTGTGAGTTCGGGACTAGCCTGGGCTACAAAAGTGAGCTCAAAGCCAGCCTGAACTGCACAGTGAGACCGTCTCAAAAAGAAAGAAAAAATCAGTTACAATTTTCAAGAAACAAAGGATTATGGACTAGAATAGAGTCTGAGGTTGTTCAGTTTCTCTCAATTCTAAAAGTGCTCTCCCTTCTAATTCTTCTTACTCATCAATTGCAATTTCTTTCCTAGACTTTGATTATGTGATGGATTATTAAACTTATACTTGCTTTTTCTTTCTCCTTTTTTGGCTACAATATCAATTCATAAAAATTCAACCTATTCTATACATCTCCATTTAGTTCTTATCCATCCATCCATCCATCCACTGTTATCCATAATACTCAGTTTCTTTGATTTGGGGTACCTAAGTAGTATGGATCTGAGAGAATTTGACACTCTTTCTGGCTCTATCTTCACTAAACTTAAAATGCAGTAAAATATATCATGCTCTAAACATGGTAAACAGTGTTTTTTTTTTTTTTTTACTTAACCAGACAAACACAAATAATTTATTATCATTTGTCACTTATATCCTTCCAACAAGAGAAACCTGGGGAAGCTTGAAATCAACAATTCCTGGACCAAAGAAGCAAATTCCACCCTTACATCTGCAGAGACAACTCCAAGCAAAAATAGAGGCAAAACACAGCACTTAACTGTGCTAGAATTGAGAGTGTTGAGCCCATAAACCCGTACAACACTAGCACTGTTGTTTGATAGGGAGCTTGAAACTGAGTCTGGACCAGCGTGTGAGCATGGAACACTAGCAGCTAATACTTCTTCAAGGGGGAAGGGGAGCACATGTCTTCATGGGCAAGGTGTGTAGGCATCTCACCAGATTTTTATGGTAAATACCTTAAAAAGGCTCCTCATAGCTCTGAAAACTGAGACAGACTCACTCATTGTGAAATATGCTCAGAGATTTCTCCACAACAAGGACCTATATCCCAAGAAATGCTATAGCCTACCTTATTCCCATCAGGAAAAAGATTTTTCTAAACCTCTGTTTTTTGCTTTTTAAATGTTATGTACTTGATACAGGTCTCACTATGCAGCTCAGGCGCATAGTGATCCTCATATTCTCAGCCTCCCGAGCACTAGGATCACAGGCATGGGTCACTGTGCCTGGACTCAGTCAGTGGCTCAGCATGCCTCAGACTGAGGCTAGTGCAGCATGCGGTAGGCAGAAGCATCAAAACCCAGCCCCTGAGCTTGCCTAAGCAGGCACTTAGTCCACTGAGCTAAACTCTTTTTAGTGCTTATCTTACCTAAGCAAGACAAGCAAAGCAGTTGACAAGGGTACAACTTCAACAAAATAGTTTGGGAAAGCAATAGCCCGAAAAGAATAAAGTTGGACAAAAATAGGGCTGTATAAAAACTTGAGAAAGTCATAGCTCCAAGAGGCAGAACCACTAAAATACTAAGACTTAACTGAAAATATAGAACTCTTTTGATTTCTAATGTTAGACAGAAAAACTATGAGTTACTATAAAATAACAACAGATAACAGCTGAGAGCTGTAAGACACAGGCATTCTCTGAGGTAAAATTTTAGAGAATTCTAAAGTCCAAAGAAACAAAAGCAAAAGCACCAGATGAATTATACCTCTGTCATCCTCAGCAAATGTTAATTACAGCCCAACAATTAACCAGTTTATCATATCTCAGTGCACTAAAGGCCTCAGCTTTTATTACCAGGTACACAATGTCCATCATTCAGTGAAAGACAACAAAGCTTGTAAAAAAGCATCTAAGGCAATAAGAATCATCATCAGAACTAAACACTGAGTTCAGAAGTGGAAATTTAAAAAACTATGATTAATTTGTTAAAAGCTCACATGGAACAAGTGGACACCATGCAAAAGTAGACAGATACTGTAAGTAGGATTATAATAATAGATATCCCTAGGAAAGAATAGAAGAGAAATGTTAGATATTTAAAATACTATAACAGAAGTCAAGAATGCCTTACAGTGTTCAGATTATATGAGGCTGAAGAAAGAATCTGTCTTCTTAAAGATGAATTATTAGAGACCTAAATTGAATATTTTCTAAAAAATGAAAGACAGAAAAAAAAGTACCCAAAAAGTTTAGAATAAAATCAAAAGTTGTAGCATAACAAATAGGAACACCAGGAGGAGTGAAAAGTTAGTATAACAGGAGTATAGAAAAAAAAAGTTGTAGCTAAGAACTTTCCAGATTGTATGACAAACACCAAACTATGCATCCATGCAGTTCACAGAATACCAAGACAATTAGCAAAAAAAGAAAAAAAATCCTACATAAGTGACACAGCATATCGTGACTACAAAGATATCAAAATAAAAAAGTCAAATATAACCAAAACAAGACACAAGCATACACATAAAGGCACACACATACACACATGAGTGCACAACACTATAACGAGCTAGCTACAGAAAATAAGGATACAAATTGCAGGGAATTTACATCAGAACTCATGCAGATAAAAGAAGAATGCACTGAAATATTCAAAGTACTTAAAGGAAAACTTTTACCAACCTAGAACTCTGTATTTGTATCAGTTAGTGTTTTAGTAGAGGAACAGCTATAACACAAGATGTACAAATGTGTAAGACATTATAAGATTAGCTTATGACCTTCAGCCACAGAGTTGGATGAGGAGGCATGCAGAAGGCATCTGCCCACTGGAGGCTGCGGGATTCAGTCTAAGGCTTGGAGCTCCCTATTAGTGTTTTGTGTAACTCTGTATCAGGAGGCCATTAAGTCTGTGACACAAAGATGGTAAGTCTACACCAGAAGACTGAAGCATCCAAGGTGGGTGCCAAATGGTCTATACTAGAAGCCTACAGAAGACAACCAAGCTGATTGTGAAGACCAGAGCTCCTCTGAGGAAATGGAACACTCCATCCTTTTTTAATTTCCTTTTATATCCTTTAAGTGATGAGTCTCTCTAGGATGGAGCCTCCATATCCTAGGGTGGGGAGTTGCTGAGCTAATTTATTTCAGTTTTTAACTTCTCCAGTTGACACAGTTTATAAGCCACTACAACATTCTCTCATATTATTCCTCAAAAGTAAAGAAGAAATAAACACACTCAAACAAAACTAAAGAAATATTTTACCACAGAGTTTGTGTATTGGCTGAAACATTTTTCCCTTCCAAAAATCACACTGAAACGTAACTGTTGCTGTTACAAAATGGGAAATGGAGCCACTCAGAGATATAAAGTCAGAGGGTTTCCCAGGTCAGATCAATGCTGTCATCTGGAGGTGAGTCCTTTTGTCAGAGGTGAGTCTACACCCTTCCTTGGTTTTCTCCACCTGTCTCATACTCTCTTCCTTCTTCTTCCATAGGAGGTTGCAGGAATCCAGATCTCACCAGATGACAGATTCTTGATCTTGGACTTCCCAGCTTCTAGAAAGTAAAGCTCTAGATTTCTCATTATTAGGAACTGCCAATTCTGTGACACTCAGCAACAGCAGCTCAAAATGAGCTCAGCCAACTTGACTTGTCTGAAAACTTGTAAGTTTTTCAGGAAAAATGAAAATGAAATAAGTCACAAACTTCTCTATAGATAGAAAGAACACTGGGATCAGATGAGTGAAGGTAAAGGAAAAAACTATTCTGATTGAATGAAATTAAAGTAAAAATCAATATAAGGAAGATAGATGCAGTTACCAAATAATATTAAATTAGATGAAACAGTTCCTAATGACTTATGAGTCAAGAAAAAAGGACAAAGACATTTAAAATAATTTTGATATACAGTACTAAACTGATTAGATGTGCAAATATAATTTAATCAAAACGTGGAGTCCAGAGCAGAAGCAGTGCCTACAGGGATATTTATAACAATAAATGTATTTATGAGGAAAGAAGATGATATAAATTATCCTTACATTCTACCTCACTAGCATGAAAACCTAGAGAAAAAAGGGAAATGTAAGCCAAGTAGAAGGAGGTAAAAAAATAAAATTATAGCAGGAAATGTTGGAATTGCAAAACAGGAAAAGAATAGATAAGAATCAACAAAACCAAAAGGAGCTTCTTGGGAAGGATAAATGAAATTCACAAATTTGTAGCAATGGCTAACTATAAGAAAAAAAATATCACTACTAGAAATGAAATTGTAGTCATCATTAATGACCCATGGATATTAAACTAACAATAAAGAAACACTATAAGTGATTCTATGCCAAAAAATTAATAATTTCCATGAAATAGACAAATTACTTAAAGATACCAATCATCAAAACTCATCCAAGAAAAACTGAGTAAGTTTACTAGACCTAATAAACTTTCTATGAAATGTATTGAATCAATATTTAATAACCTTCAAAACGAAAACAATGGGCCCAGATAATTTTACTGAGGAGTAAATTATGTCAATCCTTCTAAATCTCTACCAGAACAACAGATTTAGAAGGAACAGTTAAGTATTTTATAAAACCAACATTTTCATACTACTAAAACTGAATTAGGACCTTATGAGAAAAATGATACTCTTTTCTCTTATTGATACAGGAACAAAAATTCTCAACAACATATTATCAAATATAATTGAACAATAAATATAATTTCACACCACAAGTAAGTGAATTTATTTCAGATGTGCAAGCATATTTCAGCATTTTAAAATCAAGAAATGTAAGCCATGATATGAACAGTCTATAGATGAGAAGTTAAATAACGCAACATGGTAAAAATAGTATTAGAAAAAATAGTTCTAATAATTTTTAAATGAAATCCAACATGTAGGACCTGGATATATTTAATTTGATTTGGAGAAAATATTTCATGTTCATTTATTTGAGCACTCAATACTTCTAAAATCCAATTAATTACAATGTCACCTATAAATATAATGCAATTCCAATCAAAATTTCAGAGCCGGGCGTGGTGGCTCACGCCTGTAATCCCAGCACTTGGGAGGCTGAGGCAGGAGGATTGGTGTGAGTTCGAGACCAGCCTGGGCTACAAAAGTGAGCTCAAGGCCAGCTCAACTGCATAGCAAGACCCTGTGTCAAAAAAAAAAAAAAAAAATTTCAGAAAGCTATTTTTAAAATTCTAAGACAATGATTATAGAGTTCATAGAAAGGACCAAAGACCCAAAATAGAAAACATAATATTGATGAATAAGAACAAAATTGGAATTGTGACATTTCCTGATTTTAAGACTTTGTTTCAAGCCTAAAACATGATAGCCAAGATAGTATGGTACTGGCAGAGGAGGCAAATCTGAACAGAACAAAACAGAGATCTCAAATGTAGACAGACATAGATTTAACTGATCTTAAGCAAAGAAGCAAAGATAGCTCAATTAAAAATGATAGGCTTGGGCTTGCCAGATAGTTCAGCAGACTAAAGCACCTGCTTAGGCAGAGCACAGCAGCTGGTGTTCAGTCCCTGCTCAGCTGTGCCAGCCCCACCCCCAGGGCACACTGAGATGGCATTTGAGATTGGGTGTGGTGGTGCACACCTGTAATCCCAGCACTTGGGAGACTGAAAACAGGAGGATCAGTACAAGTCCAATCTATGTAGTGAGACCTGGTAGGCTCTGTACTAAATAAAAAAGGAAAAATGATAGGCTTCTCCAGCACTATTTGTTGTTCTACATCACTGTTATGTAATACAATGAAGCCAATTACAGACTTTGCATAAAATTCAAAATGGATCATAGCTCCCATGTAAAATGCAAAATTAAAAGACCATTATAAATCATCTACGTCTTACAGTGATCCAACTTACAATTTCTCAACTTCATCATGGTACAAGTCTCACAAATTTAGTAGAAGCTGTACCTCACCCCTTGCTTTCTTTTCCTGGTCTAGTGATGCATACAGGGTATGCTCAGAAGCTTTCAGTAGGCCACAGGACCATAGTGTACTGTGGTACTGAGTTACAATGCTGGGCAATTTGGGTGCATGTTTAATTCATTTTTGCCCAAATATTTTTACCTGATTAGGTCACTGTCTAGTCCACCAATCACATTCCCATGCATGAACTCCAATGATCAGGCACCTCATGACTGCTTTCATCATATCTTCAAAAAATAAAAGTTACCCACATTTCCTTCAACAGACAAATCAGTATCCACAGTTTTCATCCATATAAGAGATGCTTGCCTAGAATGAAAGGGTAATGAAGTTTTTTTTTTTTTTTTTTCTAAACATATATGGTACAGGGTCTCACTATGCAGCTCAGACTCCTAGTGATCCTCCTGTCTTCAGCTTCCCCAGAGCTGGGACTACAAGCATGTGCTACCACTCCTACACTTCTTTGCCAGCTCAGTGTGCACCAGGGGCGGGGCTTGTACAGCATGCAGGACCAGGAATCAAACTCTGATCCCTCCACTTGGTAAAGCAGGTGCTGAGTCTAGTGAACTATCTCACTGGCTGGTAATGAATATATTAACAAATCACACACACACACACACACACACACACACATTATAATTTTATTTTGCTAACTGACAGAATTCAGGTTTGATTTGTCAGAAGAGAAAGTAAATGACTAATAAATACATGGAAAATGCTCAATATCTTTAGCTACTAGAGAATTGCAAGTCAAAATTACACTGAAATTCTATTTTACCCTGAAAAAAAAAAAAAGGCTATTACTCAAAAGAACAACAACAACAAAAAAAAACTAGTTTTGGTAAAGATGTGTGAAAAAGGAATTATTACATACCATTGGTGGAAATGTCAATTTGTACCACTACTAAGAAAACAGTTTGGAGGTGCCTCAAAAGCTAAACATAGAACTATTATATGACTCAGCTATTTTTTTGTGGCACTGTTCACAATAGCCAAGTTTTGGAAGCAGCCCGTGTGCCCATCGGAGAAATGGATAAAGAAAAAGTGGTACCCACAGCAGTGTTTTAGTTGCTCTACCATGGCTGCCTGATGTCCTGAACTGACTTAAAATGATCATCTTTCATGATTTTGTTTTTTGTTTTGTTTACCTGTTTGCTTTGCTTTTTTGAGAAAGGATATAACTGTATAAATTCAGGCTGTAGTTAGACTCATTAGATAGCCCAGGCTGGCCACAAACTCACAGAGATCCTCCTGCAGCCACCCTGCCCATCTCTTTCATGATCGTTTTGTTCTTGGAAAAGAACTAAAAGTTTCACTGCACCAGATCCACTGAATTGGCGGGGGAGGAGAACACAGACTTTATTTAGGAAACTGGTTTTCCATTGGGTGGCAGGGAGCCACCACTGTCACCATATTTTTGTCACAATTTCACCTTGTAAAGACTGTTAAAGATGTCATCCAGAACTGCTTCAGATAGCAACAAGGACAATGGGTTACTGTGCCTCAAGAGAAAGGGAGGATTTTGAGGAGAATTAATAGCAATATATTCTTTTATTGTGATAAGTCTGTAAAACTGAAACATTCTTTACATATTTGACTGCACCCTAACACAATGGAGTCCTATGGAGATTAGTACACAGAAAATCAGCCAGATTCAGAAACAAAAGTGTCATGCATATTCTCACATGTGGAATCTAGGAAAACAAAAGAAGTGAAAGAAGAAGGGGCCCTATTAGGGAAGGGCAAAGGATGAAGAGAAGGGAAGGGAGGAGGCAGGCAAGACAGGATACTACAGAAGGTGGATATGGTCAAAACGTGTGCACGCGCACACACACACACACCATATGTATATGTGTGTGTATATATATATATATATATATATATATATATATATAAATAAAATCTCACAGTGAAAACTATTGTTTCACATAATTTAAATATATATAGATAATTTTATAAAAATAGTCCGTTCTGAGTCTATACATATTATATTATTCTACTTTTATGATAGCCCATAAAACTATAATGACGATAAATGAAGTAGTGAGTGCTAGGGATTTGTTAAAGATAGAGTAGAGTAGGTGAAGTGTAGGGAACTTTTTAGGATGGATGGGGAAACTATATTACTTCAAGATAGAAGTAGAAACATATCGCTATGCATTTTTAAAGCATACAGTATTACATCACAGAAACCAACCTTAGTGTATCCAACTGTAAAGCTCACATAGCAATCCAAAAGTGAAACTAAGAAAATGACAAAACATAACTGGTATTACATGTGTGTGATGAGCATTTCATGGAACAGAGGAAGAGAACAAGTGAGCTAACTTTTAAAGTGTCTTTAAAGACTAAAGACAAACGAAACTCTTCATCCCTGCTCTAGTGTGGTTGGTAGTATTACATTTTTGGGTGCAGGCTAATGAGTGACTGGATGTATGACAAAGGCAGAAGATGCCAGTGCCAGAAACAAAATAAAAATAACTTTAACAAACCCTAATAAAAGTATTGTATTTGGGGGAATGTGGGGACAGATAAAAGACATTAGGTAAAAAGGAAATTTGAAGAAAATAGCACATCAGTTAATATGAATGTCCTTGATTAACATTAAAATAATTCAGTTAATACAAATATTAACTTCCTTAATTCTAACTAATTCAGTTAATGTAAATATTAACCAATGTCAGTATTATTCAGTAGTTTAACAAATGTATTTTAGTAAGATAAGATAATAATAGAAAAAAAATGGAGCTCTGAGAGACGGATCCTGGTAAGCATAAGGTCCTAAGTTTGATCTCCAGTGCTAAGAAAGAAAGAAAGAAAGGAAGGAAGAAAGAAAAGAAAAGAAATCAAAGCAGAAAAGTAAACACAGAGTTCTTTTAGGACCAGGGAGATAGCTCAGTGTCATAAGTGCCTGCCCAGCAAGTACAAAGTACAAGGTCCTAAAGTCTATCTTTGGTTTGAAAACAAAAACAAAAACACCCTAATTCTGATAGATGGACACAGTAATATTTTGATTTTTATTTAAAGCTACACTAAGATTTTTTAAAAAGTGAATTACAATTGAAAGCATCACTGCTGTATAGTCTGTGCAACAAATTAAAGAAACAAATAGGACATAGTTTAGGGCCTGCTAAATAGCTCAGTGGATTAAAGCGCCTGCAAGCAGACTTAGAGGTGGGGGGGGGGGTTATTAGATGCTGAGGCCTGCCACACTGGTCCCGCCCCTAGGGCAGGCTAAGACCACTATTGAGACTGGGCATGGGGTATGTGCCCGAAATCCCAGCTCTTGGGAGGCTCTAAACAGTGGGATCACTGTGAGTTTGACTTACTAGTGAAATCCTGAACATCCTGTAGACTCTTTCCTAAAAATACGAAAAACAAAACAGAACATAGCAAAGAAGACAGAAATTAGAGAATGTTTTAAAGATACAGTTTGCGTTCCTGTCAATAGTGGAGAAGAATTCCTTTTTCACTAGTCTCTCCACCATTTGTTATTGATTGACTCCTTGATGACAGCTATTCTTTCTGGGGTGAGAAGGAATCTCTCAAATGACTAATGCTGTTGAACATGTTTCATATGTTTATTTGTATTTCTTCATCTGTGAAGTATGTATGACCAATTTCACATGCTTATATCTGGTAGTCTGAACAAGTAATTTGAACACAACAACAACAACATGCATTGTAACAAGCATTGTTGAATTCCTATTGGTTTAGTAAAATTCTGTATCATATCCAATGGTTTCTTTACATATATTTTTATTCTCTTTAAAAAATAAAAAAAGAATTGCACGCACATGAGTTTTCTCACATTACCAATGAAGAAATTCTATACTAAAAGCAAAAGAAGAAAAAGATGCACTTCTTTGAATAGAACAATGCCAATACGAAGAATGAATGGGAAACTAATGGGGAGGAGGGTAGTGAAAAGCAGAACAATGCATGCAAAGGCCACAAGGCATGTGGTCATGGGACCACCCGGCAAGAGCTCCTTTATTTGAGAGAGCAGTGGGTTAAGGAAGGGGACAGGGCTGAGTCTTGAAAGTCCTTAATCTTATTTGTATCTCTCAAGAGGTGGAGCCTTCCAACAGGTTAAACTTGACAAATGCAGTAACAAAATACTAACAGTGAGATTTGTTTGTTTTACTGTGTTCCAGACCCTGTGTTAGATACTGTTTCTGCTTGGTCCCCATTCCTTATAATAATCGCAGAATTTACTCAAAAGATTATTCTCCAAATCTGAAGAACAGATCAGAAGTTAGCAGGGCTTGATCATTAGCTACAGTCATCATGCTGTGTAGCAAATCTCTTGAAATTGACCTTATGACTCCTATGTAACTATAACTTTAGTCTTATTGTCCAACATCTCCCAAAGCTCCATACTAACAACTTATCCAAGTTCTCTTATGAGATCAACCAGTTCAGCATCCACAATGAGTAAGGCCATGCAGGCTTTGTCTTTTCAGGCCTGGATTATTTTGCTTTGCAAAATGTCTTTCAGACGTATTCATGTTGCAATGGACAAGATTTCATTTTAAAGGCTGATAGTATTTTGGTACAGATATAGAAAATAGACATTAATATCATTTATATATAACTATCTATATCCATCATCTGTATATATTCAACATTCTCTGTGTCTACTCACCACATGGGTAGACATAGTTTGAGCTCATTTGTTGGCTACCAGGAACAATGCTTCAATTAATACAGGAGGTCAGTAGCTGTCCTGCTCATTTGATTTCCTTGGAATATGAATCGTGGAGTGAGGTTACTGAAACGCTGCATTGAACACTAAGTTTTATTTTCATGTGTTTGGGGAACTTCTATGTTTCATATGGCTAGACCAGGTTCATCACCTCTGCTATTCATTATCATCTAGTATGAACATGAAAATGGTGTGTGTACATATATATATATATTGGCTACAAAAACTCCACTTGTTCTTCGTCTACAAGGCTTTCAACCCAACTTAAACAGAGTTAGAAGGTCACTGGCCTAGCATTCTGGGAGTTGATACTCTGGAACTTGTGACTCAGCTGTCCCTCTTCAGATGATGTGCCTCAACCCGTGTGCTCCTGCCATTCTGCCACAAGAAGCTAAGCCACCTTTCCTAACAGTAGCCTGAGAACACAGTTTGAGAAGGAACTGAAACAAATTCTAAAAATTAAAAAAAATATTATGAAGGCAACATAGCTTGAGACCTCATGAGGCAGAAAAAATGCAAGGTATCAGTTTTCACATAAAAATCCTATTAATGATCCTCAGTTTAATCGCAAAGATATCTGACTAGAATGGTATGCCAAGGGCAATTATAAATAAAGGAAAGAGGGCAGAATCTATTTTGATTATTCTGGTACTTTAGTATTTTTAGAGTTTGGATTGGAGAGTTAACAGAGATTGCAAATTAGGATAAAAAATAAAAGCATTGAATAACAAATGGTTGGTTCCAGAAACTGCTATTCATATGAGCAATAAGACAACTAATTATTTGAACCAGTCAGTTTTTGTTAACTAAAATGTTAAAAGTATTAAAAGCAATCTGCAAGGCATGGCATGTAAATATAGTCAATTTGAACATAAAGAGAGCAAAGTGGCTGGAAAAATACTGGCGTCAAGAAAAGTAAAACATATTTTCAGCTACAGATTATGCAGTAGACAAAAAACATCTTAACAAAGAAAAGAGAACTTCACACAGATACTGGGCCTCTCTTTTTAGAGGATGTTGTTTTCTTTTATCTTTCTGTTATTTTTTTTTTCAAATTTCTATTTCTTCATTTAATGAAATTGTGTATTATTTCTAAGGTTTTGCTTTTTCTTTTTTTACCATTTTGTATTATTTAAAAAAGAAAAAGAAAAAAACTGCAGCAGTATTCAGAAGCACATGGCACAATGTCAGGGAGCATGACATGCTATTCCTCTAAGGACTGGAAAACACATGGACCCCCCCCCACCCCTCCCCTGTTATGTACAGCTTACATAAGCAACAGTGAAGCAGGTAACACAACGGAAAAGGATGTGTTTTGCTTAGAAACACACATACATGTATTTCAGTTATTCATTACAGTGATGGAAGACTAATACACTGCCTTACAATAACACTAATTTATTATTACTGAATTTTAAATGTATTATGAGTTATATAGTTTAACTTTAAGTGGGATTTTATAAGTTTAATATTAATATATTTATTTTCACTTACTCCAAATGAAAACTGCTAACAGAATATTGAAGTGTCAAAGTACACCACAAGGACACCAGGAATTTGCTTAACATTATGCTATCTATTGCATACTCTGACACTTTTTTTGTGTGTGTGTTTTAGTACAGAATCTATAGGGTCTCACTATGTAGACTGGACTTATAGTGATCCACCTGTGTTCAGCCTCCCAAGGGCTGGGATTATAGGTGCGTGCCACCACACCTGGTCTCAATACCTGTCTCAGCACACCCTGGGGGTGGGGCCAGCTTGGCATGCTGGGGATCACACCTGGCCGCTGTGTCTGCCTAAGCAGGTGCTTTAAGCAGCTGAGCTATTTGGCTGGCCCTCTGACTCACTTTCAGTTTGTAAAGTTTGTTGTGACATCCACAATGACAAAGCATAATGGATACATCTCAGGGTTTAAATGGATTTGAGGGCTAATTTGGCAACTGTCTGGGAATAACAGTTCATAAGGCAAGGAAATTTTTGAAGTATGTTAATAGGCAGCAAGGAGGTCCACATTCAATCATTTCTACAATGAGCTGAATTTCTGTATTTATTTTTAATAGATTAATATACATTTACAGAAATTACCACTTTACTGATACTGAAATATACTACTTACTCCTCCAACTCTGAGTTTGTCTTCAATACTCCTCTGAGCAGACAGAAGTCATGTGACTTGAGCTTTACCCATTTTTTTTTTTTCACTCCTATTGGGTGCTAGCCTTTCCCTTGATCTCTCCTGTCCCATTTCAAAAGAAAGGACATTTGTCTTGATTTCTGTGAAGACTGTGTATGTGCTTCTAATCCATTTTTCTTCACTAATATGAAAGTTTCGCTCACTAAGCAATTTCAGGGACTGTACTCCATCAAGCAAACACTTCTCCAGAACCACCAACCATTTTATCCTCACTAAATTGCTTTACCTGACAGCCCCAGAAATATAGTCAAAGTTTCCTTCTTACTAAGAGAAAGTAGAAAGAAGAGAAGAAATAGAGACTGAAAAATAAGAGAAATAAAGGAGGCAGAAAGACAGAGACAGAGGAAAACAAAAATGGAGAGAGAGGGACAGAGAAAAGAGAAAAAAGCAGGAAAGGTGAGTGAGACAGAGGAAGACGAGAGAAGAGGAGGAGGAAGAAAGGAGTGAAGAAAAGAGAGAAGAAAAGGAAGAAAGAGGAGCAGTTGATGAGGGTAGGGGAAGAGGAGAGAGGGCATCCTGCTCTTGATGCTGCTACCTTCCTGTTCTGGTTTGTGTCCAGGTGTCCTCCCAAAGCCTCATGCGGTTGTGGGGCAGCATCTGGAGTTTGTGATTGATTATTGTGGGTGTGGATGCTGCACCTGCCCTGGGGCGGGTAATGTGCATTGCCGTGTAAGGAGGGATGAGAGGCTAGCTAGCTGCTGAGCTGCTGCCGCTCCCTTTGCTCTCTGCTCTTTGTCCTGATGATGAATGGCTGCTCTCTACCATGTGGCACTCTGCTGAGTATGGACTGAAACCTCCACTAACTGTGAGCTAAAGAAACCTCTTCTTCCCTAATGTAGTATGTCAGGTATTTGTCCCAGCAGTGAGAGAAGCACTACCCTACTGCAGTACTGCCGTTTGTGCCCCTCCTGTCAAGGTGTCTGCTCATGAAAGCATCTTAGCACTATGCACGTCCCTAAGCCTACCCTCGCTCACTGTCTTCTGTCTTCTGTCTCCAAAGTCTACTAATGTGCTCTCTCCAAGGTCACCATGACTTTCTAGAGGAAAAGTCATCCTGTCTCCCCTACTGCCAATATGCTCCTCTATCTACCAGTAAGCCTCTTCCTGGGACATCCTGGCTTCAGGCTGCCCACTCATTCTGCTGCCTTCCACTGTCTGGTGCCTTGCTTGGCTTCCTTATGGATCTCTTTTTCTTTCTTTTTTGTTTTTGTTTTTGTATTTTAGGGAAGGGTCTGTAGGGTATTCAGGGTCTCACTACTAGATCAGACTCACAGTGATCTGCCTGTTTACAACCCCCCAACAGCTGGGATTACAGGCACGTGCCACCATGCCCAGTCTCAATTGCATTCAGAGTGCCCCAAGCAGGGGGGGGGGGAGGAAGCCTGCAAACCCTGGGATTGAATTCTTTCTATAGTGAAAGAATTCTTAAATTGTTCCCACACTGCCTCTTTTTGTCTTTGTCTCTTTTTTATATCCTTTTCTCTTTGGAAGACTCACTTAATTTCAAAGTTTGATTACCAGGTAGATAGCTCAGTCATCATTTATTCACTTCACAAAGAAAAAATACTAAAACAGATGTCAGTCGTTTCTTAAGAAGTTTGCAGTTTACTTCATGGACACTTGACTACACAGTCTCATAAATATTTCCACAGGGCGAGCGTCGAGTATTTTAAAAACATGCTTTAAAAAAAACAAATGAAAACAAAACAAACTAATTCAATCTAACATTGGTAGTCCTGGACAATTTCCTGAAGTTGTTGACATTTAATTCAAGTCTTAAATGAAAAACACATTTTTTTTTTGTTGTTGTTGTTGTTTAAAAAATGGAGGTTTCAAGAAAATCTAATGGCAGACGCAAAGAGAGCAGTACAAGGGAATTTTGGTCATTGAGGGCACAACTGTGCCATTTGAGAAACAGCCAGCAGCTCGGTGGCTGGATATGATGGTAAGTACGGTTACCCTAAAAAAAGTCTCACGTTCAAGTTTAAAAGGTTGGAGGTACGCTCCAGGACCTCCGAGCTTGTCTGGTTGAAGTTCTTCTCGGAGCTTGTGGCTAAGTTGTTGTTTTCATCGGCTGCTTTCACTCATTAGACTCCTAAGGGCTGTGGCAGATCAAGAAAAGTTACTGAGTCATAGGAGAAGCATGATTGGCTATGAGTTGTGGGAAGATCATTTTTGATACAGACACATGAATTTACTGGCAAGTGGCAAAGGGGGAAGGTACAGTTTTCCCTAGGGATCTATGGTTGATTGGTGTGATGCCACCCCACCCGCTGCAGATATGAAAATCTGCTGTAAAGTGGCACATATATTTGCATGTACTCTATGCACATCTTCCCTTTTATAGTAAATTATCTCTAATTTAGTTAAAATATAATGTAGCTGGGCATGGTGGCGCACGTCTGTAATCCCAGCACTTGGGAGGCTGAGGTAGGAGGATCGGTGCAAGTTTGAGACCAGCCTGGGCTACAAAAGCAAGCTCAACTGCATAGCAAGACCCTGCCTCAAAAAAGACAAAATAATAATAATAATGGTAATAATAATAATAATAATAATAATAATAATAATGTAAACGTTATACTAGCTTGCTTAAGGAATAAAGACAAGAAAAGTCTGCACATGTTTACTAGAGAAATGACTTGCAGAATTTTTTGCTTTCCAGTAGGTTGAATCCATGAATGTGAAGTCCACATATGTGGAAAGCTGACTTCGTAGGGGTTAGAAGAATTCTGCACTTCTTCATGAGATGTGCCTGTGGATAAAGACAGCCAGTGGGGAGGAAGATAAGTGGACAGATCAAGGGGATTTAGGAAGAAAAATCCACATGGATTTGGAGATAAGATCATGTCGATTTTGAAACTATATATATATATATATATATATATATATATATATATATATATATGACCATTAAACATGTGGGTGGAATTCTGTACTAACCAGCTGGACCTGTAGGTCGGGAGCTCAGAAGGGTGTCTAGAATTACCACTGTAAGTCTGGTGCAAGCAGGGAAGTGGGATAATTAAAATCTTCTTGCCTCCCTTAGCTTCGCTATCACACTGCGTTCTCCACCATCCTTAATACCAGAAATAAAGGTGTGGCACACTAGTCCATGTCTTTCTTGACAGCCTACCATTTTCAAATCATTTCTCTCTTCACATACTGCCTTTGCTGCCCTGGCTAAACTGCTGATGCATGGCCTTAATCACAGGCTCTGTCCTCTGTGTAGAACATCTAGTTGGTCATCAGATAAAACTCTCCGGGGTTGGAAAGATGATTACGCTGAACTGTAATCTTTGCTCCTGCATCTCCTAAGAAAATGTTCTCAGCTCTATTTTATTATTCTCATGTGTTTGTTTCTTAACTCTTGAATAACTTCTGTGTTTCTGAGCCAACTCTCTCTTAGATTCCCAATGTTGTCAGTATTCATAGCCAATAATAGTCCACACAGGCCCGATTTAAGACACTGGGAGAATTTTCACATCATTTGCATGCCATCATCAAAGCAATAGCTGTGTTTCTGCTTCAGTCTTCAGTTGGAAATTTTGTTCCCAGCTGCCAATTAGCATGCATCTTTTTCCTCTGACTCCATGTGCCTGAAACAGACCATCTGGTAAGAGCCTTTTGTGTCTAATTACACAAGGTGTTCCAAACCATGTAGCATTTAATGGTTAGGGTCCCACCTAGAAGCTACATTTCCCGAGTTTTCATGGATGGGCTGGGAAACAGCCCAGTGGTATAAGTGCCTGACCAGAAAGCACGAGGCCCTGAGTTTGACCCCCAGTAAGGAAAAAAAGTTTTCATAGAGCAAGGGAACATGTAAAGTGAGTCTACTTTCAGCAAGGGCTCAAGTAGAGAGCAAACAGTGTCACTAGAATCAGCAGCCATAGGTCCCTCTTCTCAGCACCAAGGATGTGGAGGGGTCCTCAGCTGACAGGTACTTCCCACTGCACTCTGGGCATGCAATTCTCTTCTAAAGAGTCAGCAGAAAAATATCAAGGGTGTGAAGTCATGATCTCTATAACTAAATTTTAGTTCAAGTTAACTCTAGGCTTGATTAAGCAAGTACTAGATAAAAGCCTTTTATACTTTCAATAATTTTTTCCTGTTTACAAAAGTGACCAAAAATTTATTAAGCTGTCACTGAACATCTGTTAGTAAATCAGACATGTGTAACAAATTTAGAGACCCAGTTGGGAGCAGGAAGGCACTAATAAAACTTACAATGAATGTTCAAAAAAGATAAAGCAGTAGGAGATTACCCACTGCACAGGGACAAGATGTCCTTTCTTTAATGGTTTCATTACCCACCACACTGAGCAGAACTTTCTCAGAAGGGCAACTCTGGGTTTTATGGGATCCAACTGCTCAGCATTTTTATCTTGTCTCCTACTTTACTGGCACGAACCTGTCATTCCAGAACACTTGGCCTCTCATTCCCTCTGAACTATAGAAAAAAAAAATGTCTAGAACTGGTATTTTAATCGGTAGAAGTAAGTGATCTGATCCTGGATCATGCTTAAAAAGACAGAATACCAGCAAGATGTCAAGATATTCTTCAATGGCTTTAAGGTTTTTGAAAAGCACGCAGGGTTAAAAATGAAAGCATGACCTATGCCATAATTTCATTTGCTATAATATAATTTTAGATGTAGAGGTAAATTTTCAGCTGAAGAATTTGAAGTTATTTTTATGAGATTTTCATAATGACCTGGCTATGCCTGGGCTTGGGTTTTCTAGAATGCCACACCACTTCGACCACTACATCACATTTACTTACAATAGAAGCTAATATTTGCTCACAAAATCATTTTTCATGGAATAAAAGCAACTTACTTCAGCTGCTCAGAAAATTTAGAATCTTTTTCTGCAATTAGGAATATTTTCTTTGTTTTTGTTTAAATAAAAGTATTTGAAACCTGTGGATGATAACCCTGGTAAATTTCATCTTCTGTTTTAACTAAACAACTTCTATGTTATGGTGGGCCATGGCAATTGCTTTGACTTTATGGCAAACCTCTAAAAGTGGCTCATAGTGTGAACGTAAAAATGCCCCTACTGTACTTTTATGTGAAATACAAAAGATAAGAACAACCTACTTTAATATCAATATTCTCTTTAAATACATACAGTTCAATAATATTTACTGTGCACCAGCATTGCCACGCACTGTATACAAGGCAGAGAGGAACCAATGAACAAAATAAAACCTTGACTTTTCCTTTTGTGGGCAAAAGAAATTTATCTGTGTACATAAGCAGGATGGTTTGGACAACTGCACTATGCAATTCTGCTGGTTTAAGGCAAGGACCAAATAATAATTAGTTTTGTCTCCTTTTTTCAATTATACTTCTTCTCTTAATTTCTTATATATTTCATTTCTTTCTTTTTTCTTCTTCCAGTTTTACATGCATATATATGGTAATATAAGTAAGTGGCTGAAGGACAACATCATGTATTACAACAAATTCTGTGAAAGCATATTACTCTGTGAAGTAAAATTCTGTATCACTTGTAAACTTTTTCTGTTTTAATTCTAATTTGTACTCCCTAAAAAAATTAGAAAATTTTATTTACAAAACACATTCTTTAGTGAATGTGGCTTAGACTTGGGGAAATGAGCACAAGTCAAGACTGTCATGTGACCATAAGGAAGACTCCAGTATTCAGGGTGGAGTCTGTCCTGTCAAGAGGACCTGAAAGGACGTCAGTCTTACAATGTGCTTGGAAGAGGTCAATATAAGTGTCGCATGCTAGCCAGGTTTCTAAGCCTGAATATACCTGTAAGATTTTGGAGTCACTGAGATTCAAGAAATTCATTTTTTAAAAATTTTATTAATTTCATTAAGAAAGAAATAACAGTGAGACAGTTTCAAAACATGTTAGTAGGACAGCTACAATAAGTAATACAGATTGTTTTCATAGTAGTTGTTCAGAGTATAAGACACAGACATGATAACTTTTCTAAACACTATTAGTACAAATATTTCTTCTCATTGAACTAAGAGAAAGTAGTTATATGTGTAGTCCAATAGTCCATAACAGTAGTGGGTTATCAGCAGAAGTTGTCTTCATAGTAGTTGTTTGGAGTATAAGATGCAGACATCACAACTTTTCTAAACACTAGTAGTACAAATATTTCTTCTCATTGAACTAAGAGAAAGTAGTTGTACGTATAATCCAATAGTCCATAATAATAGTAGGTTATCAGCAGAACTGGCAAAGCTAGATGCTGTTGACTTGAGCCTTTTACAGCTCAGTATGTTAATCTGGCTTTACTTTTTATATCTTGTGATGAAATTTTTCTGCTGGATGGTTAAGACCAAGTTGAAACAAGACCTATATAACAAAAACTGTAACTTTTGTATCTGACAAGGTCAGTGAAATCTCAGGATTTACCTTGAAACTATACAGCATTTTGTAGAACTTTGTCAGTGTCAGCCATCGACCATTGCTTGGCCAACTTGCTCTCTGTGAAACCCTGCGAGAATGTTTTCTCTCTAGGTGACTCACCTTAAGCACACTATACATTGTTGATTCCTTCCCTTTGTGGCACCATAGTCTCCTATGTTCCCATAGTTCCCAAACAGAAAATTTGGGATACCACTGAGTTATAGGATGTTATAGTACAGGATCTCTTATGTCCTGAGTCCTCACTGACCTAACAGAGCTAGGGCCAAAATATTGGCTATGTTTGTAGACCTTCTTTTTCCTCTAACTTTTTAGTCTGCAAATGTAAGTTGTTAAGCCTCCAGAAGAGAACCTTATTACTTTATAACCCTATTACTCTATAACATAGGCACTTGAATACCAGTTCCATGTTAAGTCTAAGGCATTTTTTTCCCCAAGTAATTCTTACAAAATGTTGAGTCTGATGTTCACAGGACGTTTGTGAAGAGAAAGAAGTTTTATAGTATCCAAGGCAAGAGCAGCACCTTTGTCCAGGATCATACTAATGGCAACAAAACGTCATTCTCTGAAGAAACAGTGACTCAAAAAAAAAAAAAAAGTTATGCTGGACACAGTATGGTAGATTGTCAACTAGTGGTCAACTTGTTACACCCAGCTGAACTAAACCAGCATGCTGCTGAGAATGGCAGGCCCACCTGAGGATTGCTCCCAGCAGCATAAGAGGCAGAGGCTGCTGGGAGCTAGAGGAGGCTGTTAGGGAAGGTATATGGAGAAGCTGTTGGAAGCTACTGGTTCTCTTAGGCCAGTGGTTCTCAACCTTTCTAATGCCATGGCCCCACAATACAGTTCCTCATGTTGCGGTGACCCCAAACCAAAAAATAATTTTGGTGGCTACTTCAAGTTACTAATTCCAATAAATAACATTTCACTATGACATAGTATGGGTTTAAATATGTATTTTCTGATGGCTAAGAGGTGACCCCTGTGTTTTGGTCATTTGACCCCTACCGGAGTCACGACCCACAGGTTAAGAACCGCTGTCTTAGGCTATTGGGCTGGGAGACTTTGTCACACTGGTGATCTTGGTTATACTTATCAGAGGAGGAGCTTGGGACTCTGTTGTCACTGAGAATTGCTGCGGTTCATTATAGGGGAGCTCTGTACTCATCTTGAGCACTGCTTCCTGTCTCCAGAGAGGAACATGGTGCCAAGTTCAGTCTCCTAGAGCAGCTTGTCATGTTTGCTTTGCTGGTGGGAACTCAGCTATCCTCATCTTTAGAGGAGCTCGAGACCTCAATGTTGCTGATGATGGTTGTGGTACTTTTCAGGGGAGCTCTGGTTCTCACTTTAAGCATTTGTTTCTTGGCTCCAGTGCAGATACCCCAGCCTGCTAGCACAGATCCTTCATCCCACTGAAATAAACTTTCTAGCTTCCATCAACTACCACTGAGCCTTCCCAGCACAGATCCATGAAGTAGGCCTTCATGAGATGTTGCCATAGGTTCTAGGCCTCCAGTTGGACTTGTGGGAGGATTGTTATGAGCTCTAGGTCTTCAGCTGGACTCATGCTATTAGGATCGAGGCCTTCAGCTGGACTCTTTGGTCTTTAGTGTGTGGACAGACTTCCTGCACTCTTTGTATATGATTCTTTGGGTAATTCATTAAAAACAATCTTATAAGTATGTCCTGCACTGTATTATTCCCCTGGAAAAACCCCAAACCATCACACATGGCAAGAGTGTCAGCATCATGAGTAGGTGAGGCAAAGGTATATGAGATATGGGCTTACAAGTGGCTGAGGAAAATGATGATATCCATGGAGGCAGGAAGGGATTCAGTGTAAGGAATTCAGACATAAGACCAATGAGGGTTCCAATATTCAACAAAGAAGTGTAAGTTCCTTTATTTATTTTATTTTATTTATTTATTTATTTTCATTTTTCTATATTTATGAAACACAGAACTTGGGTGAACTTTTATTGCATTTTAAATTTCAATATATTTTAAGATAGTTGTGCATTATAGAGTGCTATATCTGATATCTTATCCTATCCTTATTCAAGAGCTACTAAACTACTCACTGAGCAGTTTTCTGAGTCATTTGAAGAAATACACAAGAAGAAGCTGGTAGGTCAATTAGTAAAGACCAGTGGTCGACCAACAAAACTGCTAGAAGCAGAATATAGAAGATCAGTGACAATCATTTCTCACACAGAAGCCCAGGCCAATGAAGATCACACCTATTCAGAGGACCCTCAGCAAAAGTAACATCAACTGTCATGCTTGCTGAAATAGTCAAGTAATATTGACAACCTGAATCCTGACACCTGCTCTACCTAGGCACATTCAACAGAATCAGTAATTCCTCTTTTTTCTTTTTTTCTTTTTTTATGGCTGTCTCAGCATGCCCTGGGGGTGGAGCTGGCACAGCCTGTGGTGCTAGGTATTGAACTGCAGTCCCTGCAGTTGCCTAAGCTTTCCTAAGCAGGCGCTTTAGGCCGCTGAGCCATCTTCCCAGCCCAAATCAGTAATTCTTCACAGATCAAAACAAAAAAATTGTTTTTGACCAAATTGTTGACAGAAAAAGGCACACATTGCAATCTGGGCATGTGTGGGCATGTACCTCCTGTGAGCACAGTGAATCGCAATTCTACACAATGCACATAATGTTCGTTAAGGGGTCTCAAAGCGCAGGTATTAGGGAACACATCATGAAGAGCTACTTTTGAATAATTCAAGAGAATCCAATCACTTTAATTATACCATAAGTGCAAAATTTAAAATGCATTTTAGTCTCATTAGACTTGAAGACTTCCTTGTCTAAGGAAACATTCTCAAATGAAAATAATTATGTTACAGTGAAGTTCCTTAGACCCATCATTTTGAAAAGGTCATCTTTTTACTGTTAAAATAGTAATCTGCATGTGTAGTTTGGGACCAAATAATAGTGAAGATGTGGTTATATTCATAGCACAGTAGATCACATTCATATTACAAAGCTTCTATCAGGATTTGTACATTGTTTTCTGTACTGCTGCATATAGTTTTTCCTATCATTTTTAGTTATTCTTTCTTTTTAAGTATTTGCCTTTCTCTTTCTTTTTTTTTTCTTTCTTTCACAGTATTGGGGATTGAACTCAGGACCCTGTGCTTGCCAGGCAGGCACTTATTCTACTAAGCTATCTCCCTGGCCCTTCATTCTTAGTTGTAAGGAAAGAAAAATTTCATGAAATATGACACAGAATTGGAACAAATAGCACTATTCTCAACTCAAAACACAGAAGAATGAAAACAACTCATTCTTCAACTGGGAAATGAAAAGCAATGTGTTAACTTCAGTAAAAATAAAGCGAACTGGCTTTAGATAGCTCTTATACAACTCTCTGTGATCTTTCTAAATTACAGATATAATCGTTTATATTACCCTGTAACTTTCTGCGACCTTGATGACTAAGTACATATTTACTTATTTATTTATTAATTTATTTTTATGAGCAGATTAGATTTATTGAGAGGAAAGAAAGCTCCTGAGAGAGGGACCGAAGGGGGGGGTCCTGAGTGGGTGATCCCCGAAAGTACATATTTAGATGATATGTTTGTAGGGCTTATTAGCTTATCCTATCCCATTTACTTCTCCACATTGAATTTCTCTTGCCATTTTCCTTGTCCCTTATTTCCTCATTGCTTTTATAAGAAGGTTGCTTATGCTCTATTTTTTCTCAAAAAGTTCAAGGAAGATAGACACACAAAACTCAAAAACACAAGAAAGATAGACACACAAAATAATTAAATGAACAGTGAAAATCTAAAAACAAAGTAAATGGGCCAATCAACTACTGAAGGAATGCGACAATACCATAGGGTAATTATATTTGCTCCTATCATCTGTGGAGTACATTCACTTTTGTTTTCTTATAGATAATGAAGAAACACCAAATTATGCAATAACAGGAAGTGTTTCTAAGTGAAGTTAGACAGCTATTTAAAACTTTACTGAATCCCAACCTCATTGTGATTGTCTAAGTTCTACAAAAACATAAATTCTAATTAGGTTTCAGCTACTCTTTGTATTTTCCACAATTACTGGTAACTCCGATAAACAATATATTAAAATAGAAAGTGAAGAAGGTAAAAATTAGAGAGAGAGAGCACAGAACTTTGGAACTGGCATATATAGATATGTGCTGACCCAGACAAGCCAGAGAAAGGGGGCAGAGCATGGGGACAGGCCACACCCTGGAGCTCTAAAGAACACATGTCCAACACACTGGAAGAATCCCAGATCTACTCTTAGCTCTGCTTCTCTAAGCATTAATCTACAGTCTTCAGCACAAGGTTGAACATATTCCTGATTTGAACTCAGTGCATCTGGGTTTGATTACTGATCTTCTCTTATTAAATTTTAAATCTAAAACATCATTTACCTATCTATCCCCTACTCATGAATTTTTTTGTTGTTTTTGAAGACCCACATGTAAGGAATTCTCATGGGCCATGGTGTATGACACACAGTTGGTGTTTAGTGAATGTAAGTTTGCTTGACTCTTAAATAGGAGGAAAATATCCAATGTGGGTCTGAGGGCTCTCTGTAAATCAATACTGACATCGTCACTCTTTTTTACTATAACTGAACTTGCACCGTAACAGGAGTAGAAGTAAAGAGAGTGAAAACCCACACTAGAAAAAGACCCTCAACACAGCAGTAAAGATGACTTAACACAATGGCAGGCATGGTGTGGGTAACACTCTCCATCTCTAGTACTAAAAACTAATGGACAGGCTTTGGGATGATATTTCAGGGCAATTTGGGCCTGGTGTTCTAGTAGTACAGACAACTGCACTGCAGTTGTTGAGAAGACGACTCACTTGTTTCATTCTGAAATGTGATATTTACATGCAAATACAAACCATAAATAAAGAAGGTGAAAAACAAAAGTGCATGGCTAGCTAAGTCGAATAGCACAGCCCCCAATAGACTGGATGGGTCTGCACAGTCCCAGAAATATAGATTACTAGGAAAGGCAGACATCAAAGACCAGCATGTGCAGGCGTTTTATTTTCTGCCTTGCTAAAGTGTTCCCAAGGACACAGGGTCGCCAACTCCTAGCACGGAGCACTACACTTTAAAAATTGAGGTATACTATAGACCAGTGATAGCAAACTTTTTAGAGACAAGTGCCCCAACTTCAACCCAAAACTCATTTACTGCCAAGTGCTCACACTTCAATTAAACCTGAATACTAAGGTTTTAGTTTATCAAAAACTCAAAGATTAACATCTTTTGTCTTACAAGACAACACACAGGCTCTAGGTTCCCTGCACTGCTATGGACTAAATGTCAAATCTTTTTTTTTTTTTTTTTTTGTATTTTTAGGGAAGGGTCTACAGGGTGTTCAGGGTCTCACTGGTAGATCTGACTCCCAGTGATCCACCTGTTTACAGCCTTCAAGAGCTGGGATTACAGGCGCATGCCACCACGACCAGTGTCGATTGCCATCTCACTGTTTCCCGGGGGCAGGGCCTGGCACTGAAGGCCCAGCCCCCCAGCCCATGAGGCTGCTTACAGGCTCTTTAATCCACTGAGCTATTTGGATGGCCCTCACCACTTCTTTTGTTGAAAGCTAATCCTCAACATTGATACTCATGGAAAGCAGAACCCTCAGGAGGTGACCAGTTGATGAGATGGAGCCTCCTCAATGGATTATTCCACTTATAGAAGCATCCCGAAGAAAACCCTTCCTTCTGCCACCATGATGAATTAAAAAAGATGAGAATCTATGAGCATGGAAGTGGGCCCTCACTGGACACCCAATCAACCACAGCTTGGACTCTGGACTTCCCAACCTCCCAAACTATGAGAAATTAAGGTTTCATTTTTTGAGGCACTTAGTCTATCACATTGTATTATTGCAAGCTGAACAACGTGCAGAAAAGGAATGGCTTCTCCTCTCACAGGAAGCTAATAATGCACTCAGATGAATGCACAAAGGAAATGATGACCCTTGTTCACCTCCCATAAAACAATGACAACACATAGAATTCCCTGTGTACATGAAGCCCTGGCTGCAGTAACAGGAGCACATGTTGACAGCAGGTTAAGTGCCCTAAGACAAGACTTCAATATTTTTCCTCAGATCATTATTTAAAACCTAAGTACACATTTCCAAGATGGATGCTTGGGAAATATCTATTATCTTGAAAGTACCTTAAACTAACCAATCTTGTTGAAGGCTCTGTTCATGGCTACTTGTTTAATCACCTGTATCAAATGACATTTTAAAAATCTAGTGTACTTTCATGTGACAATTTCCTAAAATTGAAGCAATAATGAATAATTTGTTTATTTCACATTGGCATGATCATTTGCAGAATATATAATAAAATTCAAATTTTAGGCACATAGAGGTCATAGTAACTTTTTCAAGAGAATTTTACATGCCTGTATCTTCTTCCTACCCAATGAAATCAGTGTTCAAAATAATTTGAAGAACAAACAGAAAAAAATCATTTTGTTTAAACATAAGGGGGTCATAGTAATTTGTTTTGAAGGGAATTTTTCATGTCTCTATCCTCTTTCTACCCAATGAAATCAATGTTCAAAATAATTTGAATAACAAACAAAAAAATTCATTTTGTTGAAATTGAAATGCATGAGTTGAAATTGATGTAAAATACCTCTAATGAAAGAATGCAATCATGATATGGAAACAATACATCAAATCCAAAAAAATCAATTACATTGTTTTAAAAGACAATGGGTAATAGGTTGTTTAGTCAGATTGGTCTTTGTCTCTCATAATAGCCAGACATTAATCATAAAGCAAATCCAGGTCTGAAATAATTGCTTGGAAAGGATTATATATTTAAAGACTGAGAGATCAAAGTTCTACTTCAAGGTTTTGTCTTGTGGTTAATTTGGATAATCACAAACTTCTCTTTGTTGATTGTCTGATAGCAACATGATGAAATATCTGTCTACTTCATATTATCATACTGATATGATTTTTAAAAAAACAACAACACTTGAAATAGTTTAAGAAGATAAAGTTGCTTAGCAAATCTAAAACATTATCAACAATAACTGAGATATTCTATGTTGTCAGTTCTGAACCATCCATATATTCCCAGAGCTATGATCTCATAGCAGTCTAGCCAAATCTTTGGAGTACAAAGGTTATTTGTAACAGAATTTTATTAAATTATCCAACAGAATTTAGAGTGCTTTGTTCAGAAGATTTGTGGCAGGCTTGCAAAGCAGGACATAGACTCCTTGTACAACAGTGGGGACAAGGGATTGATTTAGTTCATTCTGAGGTAAGTTACTCTCAACTCTCATTAAGTTACTCTCAACCAAGTTGTTAATGTATAGGCAAAACATCTAGTTGACTAGCTTAAATGTTGATTTTTGACTGTCATTTTTAAGACAGATATTGCTTCAAGAGGTAGACTGTTACAATGATTTAAAATTAGGCTTTGGTGGGCTAGGGATGTAACTAAGTGGTAGAGTTCTTGCCTAGCATGGACAAGGCCTTCATTTTAATCACCAGCATAATCAAATCCATAAATAAATAAATATAAATTTGATCCTGGATAAACATATTCATTGTATTTTTCACCTGTACTTTAAGACTTTTTTTTTTTTTTTTTTAATACGGAGCTTAATTAGATGATAAACAATCCACTTAAAAATTTCTTGTCCTGCCGGGCGTGGTGGCGCACGCCTGTAATCCCAGCACTCGGGAGGCTGAGGCAGGAGGATTGGTGAGAGTTCGAGACCAGCCTGGGCTACAAAAGTGAGCTCAAGGTAAGCCTGAACTGTACAACGAGACCCTGTCTCAAAAAAAGGACCAAAAAAAAAAAAATTTTTTTTTCTTGTCCTTTTTTCTACTTCTATTTAGGAGAGCACAAAATTACTGACTCATTGCCAGAAGTCTGATGGGTCACTTCAGCAAATTTCCTTTTGTAAAATGTATTATTGAGAAATGATTAACCTTAGCATCTCAGGCAATGTGTAGTATATCTGTCATTCTACCATTATAGTTCCTACATTGAAATGGCACAGTAAGAGCAATTTCAAGTATTTCCTACATGAAATAGAAAAATGATATCAACTAAATTAAACATCAAACAAGTAGAGGAGACACAAATGTTAATATTGTAGTTCATGATAAAGAAAAGCAAACAGGACCTGAATCTTCATGAAATAGATTGTGTTTGAAGGCTAGTATAAAAACATATGTATACAAAAATAATTCAAGCCAGCCATCACCCATCCCTAGCATGTGTGTGCGACTGACTGAGGACTGCCTGGCGACTGGCTAGGGCCAGCCCGATCCTCACTTCAGCCAGTACCTAGGCCTAGGCCTGTCGGATCTACATTCCAGCCAGCACCTAGGACCGGCATATGAGTGTGACTGTATGGGACCACTGGATCCTCATTCCAGACCCCAGTGTGTGTGTGTGTGTGTGTGTGTGTGTGTGTGTGTGTGTGTGTGTGTGACCACCCAGGGCCCACTGGATCCTCATTCTGGCCAGCACCTAGCCCAGGCATGTGAATGAGACTAAGGTCTTCCAGATCCAATCCTCATTCCAGCAAGTACCCAGGCCAGGCATGTATGTATAATTTCCTCTACCAGACAGGCCCAGTGTGGAACCCTGTGCAGAACTCATGCAGAGAAGCTAGTGGCAAAATACACCAGGCTGATCCAGGAGCAGAGCATCTTCCTAGAGTTACATAGCCTTCCCAGGGCTGTAGCAGGAAGAAGTGGAGCACTGCAGCCAGACCCAAGTCACACCCACCTGGTTGAGTTTGAACTTGGTAGATCTGGACCTGGTGCTAAGGTAATAACTGTACCAAAGCTCTACAGCAAAGGTCAGAAGGCAGTGCTACACAAGATGACAAAGATAAGGAGCAAAATGCATTCTCTAACCCTGAGTCTACACAGAACAAATGCAGGAGACAACAGCATAGAAGAAATTGGAAACCACACACTGTAAATCTCTGAAATAATAGCACCTGAAGTAAAGAAACAACTGCAGGAAAGTAGAAAGGAAATCAGATCAGAAATAATTTTTGAAGTAAAAAATAAGAAATGATAACTATAATGAAAGAAGAACTAAGTGCTTCTAAAGAAGATACTAATAGAGAATAGAAAAATGATAGAATCCTTGAATGGGCAATATAGAAAAGAAATAGAATGCATGAAACAGATAAAAAGAGATATAAAGGAAAGTAAGATCTCAATCACAAGTTTCATTCAAAACTGTTTGAATGAAAGTGAAAATAGAGTTTTAGACCTTGAAGACACCATTGCAGCTAGTGAAAAGGTAAGAAAAGATCTCTTAATAACAACTAGATGGGGAATGGGGAGATAGCTCAGTAGAATAAGCGCTTGCCTGACAAGCACAAGGGCCTGCATTCAATGCCCAGTTCTGCAAATAAATAAATAAATAAATAAATATTAAAAAATAATAAAAAAGCAAAAGAGGGGCTGGGGAGATAGCTCCAAGGCACAAGTGCCTGCTAGGCAAGTGCAAGGTTGTGAGTTTGAACCTCAGTCGTGCAAAAAAAAAAAAAAAAAAAAAAAAAAAAAAAAAAAAAAAAAAAAAAAAAAAAAAAAAAAAAAAAAAAAAAAAAAAAAAAAAAAAAAAAAAAAAAAAAAAAAAAAAAAAAAAAAAAAAAAAAAAAAAAAAAAAAAAAAAAAAGCAAAAGAAAAAGCAACTAGGATGTAGGAAAAAATCATCCAACATGTGCAAGATAATGCAAAGATGAACAATGTAAGAGTAATAGGCATCAATGAGAAAGGAGTCTGTACAAATGATATAAAAAGAATATGGGTAGAAGTAATAGCTGAAAACTCCCCAAATATGGGGAAACAATCTGACATGCAGATAACCAAGGCATACAGAATTCCAAATAACATCAACTCAATTAAAACCACACCGAGGCATGTAATAATCAAGATCCCAGAAATTCAGTACAGGAACAGTATACTAAAAGTCGCTGGAAAAAAGAAACAGATCACATTTAAAGGAAAACCCATCAGAATATTGGCAGATTTCTCTTTATAAACCATCAACTCAAGACGAAAATGGAGCAAAGTCTGTAAGTCTTGCAAGAAAACAAATTCCAGCCCAGACTGATATACACTGCAAAACCCTCTTTCAAGTTTGATGGAGAAGTGAAATACCTCCATGACAAAGAACAACTAAAGAATTTCCTGGTGACAAAGCCAAGTCTACACAGACCACTAAAGACATTCTAGAGATCAAAATCAAAATGATCAGAACTCTATGAATGAGAACAGAAAGAACCCACCAAATAGGGCAAACAATTTTTTTTTGTCTTTTTTTTTTTTTTTTTTTTTTGAGACAGGGTCTCACTGTGTAGTTTAGGCTGGCCTTGAGCTCACTTTTGTAGCCCAGGCTGGTCTCGAACTCGCACCGATCCTCCTGCCTCAGCCTCCTGAGTGCTGAAATTACAGGCGTGCGCCACCACGCCCAGCAGGGCAAACAATTAAATATAGGAGAAAACCAGGTACACAACAGCAGGTAAGCAACATGTGAAACGCAAGTCAGTACATCTTAATTATAAACATTAATGTAAATGGACTCAATGCACCAATTAAAAGAAATAGACTGGCAGAATGGATTAGGAAGCAAAATCCAGCAATATGCTATACAGGGCCTGTGAGATAGTTCAGTGGTCTACAGCACCTGTTTAGACAAGCTTAGACAACCTCAGGGTCAGTGGTTTGATACCTGGCACCACATGCTGTGTCAACCCCCACCCTCAGGACAGGCTGAGCCAGCCATAACATAAATAAACAAACAAACAAACAAACAAATAAATCCTTTATATAAAGGATCAATTGATTGGTTTATCTTCATAGTTTTTCCAGCTGGTAGTTTCAATAGTTCTATGATTTGTCCCTCAGGAACACAATTATTGTCATGAACAATAAATAATGCTTTGTCCTAGTCTTATGGCTGATTGACTAGAAAAAAATGTACAGCAAGATTAGAATTCAGGGTAGATGCCGCCAAAGTCCTTATCAATTTGAATGTGGGGAAATTAGAGAGATCAAGTACTAAAAAATACATTCTTTACTATATGTCTTAGTTTTGGAATATGTCTATGAAATAAGTATGTGTGTACATTGTTCTCAAATTTTGCAATTATTTTAAAGAAAAAGTCATTTAAATCACATTCCCATTGCTAAATAAATTCTCTTCCAGTTCTAGAGAATTATACAAGAAAGCTAAGATTTTTTTTTTATTTGTAAATATCACTGATTGTGTTATATTCTGGATATTTAAAATAGGCATTTAATGAAGTAGTGTCTCCTCATGCCTCTGGCTCTTTACGTTCTACAGACCTGAATTACAGATTTTGTAATTTGTTAAAATGACTAATACAAAGGATAAGAGAAGGGGAACCCAGTTTACGTTCTCCAGGCCTTTTAGAAAACATGGGGTGGTTCCTTTGGCCACATACATGCAAATCTATGAAAAGGGTGACATTATAGACATCAAGGAAATGGGTACTGTGCAAAAAGGAATGCCTCACAAATGTTACCATGGCAAAGCGGGAAGAGTCTACAGTGTTACCCAGCACACTGTTGGCATTGTTGTAAACAATCAAGTTAAGGGCAAGATACTTGCCAAGAGGATTAATGTACGTATTGAGCATATTAAACATTCAAAAAGTCATGATAGCTTCCTGAAATGTGTCAAGGAAAATGATCAAAAAAAGAAAGAAGCCAAAGAGAAAGGTACTTGGGTTCAACTGAAGTGCCAATCTGCCCCTCCCAGAGAAGTGCACTTTGTGAGGACCAACGGGAAGGAAACTGAGTTGGTGGAACACGAATTCATAGTCCCTAAGAGTTCATGGCATAAACTGGGATGTTGCTCTGCCATTCACCACCTAATTGGCAGCTTAAATGTCCTAGGTGCTATGCAAAAATAAAATCGTTCTGTATTATAAGAGTGATTTTTCTTAGTTGAAGAGATATGTGGTGCCTTCTTACCTCAAAAATATTTTAGCAGATTTTCACTGTAGCTAGTAATTGTGTCTGGTCTTTATTCTTCAGTGTTTTTCTTGCTGAAAAGTATTGCTGAAGTATTGTGCAGGTGTACACCCAAATATTTATAAAATATTTATATTGGCTTGAAGATCTTATAAATCACCATTGGGAAAAGATGTAACCAAATAAATCAAAGTCACTTTAGAAACAAATGTAAGCCCATTTCAGTTAAATAAATTGTTTAAAGCAAAAATAAAATAGGCATTTAATTGATTGATCTTCATTTGGTCTCTGATCTGCTTCTTGATGTTGATTTTTTTGTATTAATGTTTAGGTTTAGATTTTGATTATGTAACTTTTATCATTTTTATTGTGAAATTATGTGCTCTTGTATTTATCATTCTCTTGTCAACGCTGCCGTGGTCTGAAATTTCACACTTCTTGTTATCTGTTAGATCCTAAAATCCATGTGTAGGTTTCACTGTTCTTGAGCCTTTATTTTGTTTTTTAATGCACTGAGGCTTTTTGATTGTGTACAGGTGACATGCATTACAATCTATACTACTCTCTATGTCATCAACTGTATGAAAATTATGAACATAATACATTTTTATTTTACATAAAAATGAAAAAATAATTCAATTCAATGTTCTTTTTAAAAGTTTTTTTAAATTTAAAAATAAAATCAATACTCCAGACACCCACAAGCTGACACATTTGAGATTCATGAAACACAATATTAAGGTAATTTTCAGATGAGCAATCATAATAGAAACAAAAGGCACATGTGGAGCAAGATATGCCTGAGTCAGTAAGACAAATCTCACATGTTCTACCTAATGTGTGGAATCTTCGAAAGAGAATTAGAAAGTGAAAGGAGGCTATTATTTGACAAGAGGAAGGAAAAACAGGAGAGGATAAGGAGGTGTAAAGAGAGGTAATACTGGGTATAAATACAATTAAAATAGTTACACGTTGACCTTTCCAGTCTAAAATGTGAACTTTGGGGGGTGTTGAAGAGGTGATTAATATATGTTATATGCATGTACGGATCTGCCTAAATGAAACCTACTAATCTGTATGACCAGCATGCACTAATTAAAAAGTATGGAGAAAGAAAGCAGAGCCATTAATACGCTCAAGGCCCATACCTAATTTATACCACAATCAAGACTCAAGGTCAAGTCTGTCTGCAAAGCTCAGGACCTCTGTAATGGCAGAATGCATCCCAAGGCACACTAGAATCTCAAGAAGCGAGGATGCTGGGTCAGGCGGGATGGCTCAGTGGTCTAAAGCACCTGCTTGGGAAAGCTTGAGCGGCTGCAGGGACCGTGATTCGATCCCCAGCACCACATGCTACGCCAGCCCTGCCCACAGGGCAGGCTGAGCCAGCCATAAAAATAAAATAAACAAACAAAAGTTCTGAAACAAGAGAAAAAATAGAAATAAAATAAAAAATTCTTAAAAAAAAAAAAGAAGTAAGTATGCAAGATGAAAAGAAAAAGAAGCAGCAGACAAGTGTCACTCCAGGGACCCAGCAATGCAGACTGCTCCTTGATACTCAGGGTCATTGTCATGGTGCAACCAATTCCTAGGCACTTACACCTCTCATATTAGTAAGCGTCACTTCGAGAGCTTGATCACCATATTGAAGGGTGCCCTTCCAGGAAAAGAAAGCCTGGGCCACAAATGAGCCAGGCAATAAAAGAGATTATTTATATAGCAATAATTTTGGGACAAGTTGCAGAAGACAGATTTTGTAAATGTAACTCAAAGGACAGCAGGACATTTCATGGAAAGATAGGTTTCAAAGGTAGAGGAAACAGAGATGTAGACAACTTCTGCATTAATAACATCCATGTGTCAGAAGGATGAGAAAGGAGAGAATCACCTTCATGCAACTGACAATAAAACATAAAAAGAGCAGATTTTAGGAAACATGGTATACTTCACCAGTGTGAGGCAGGATTCCTTGTAACACCTCCATACTGAGCCTGGCCAAGGCAGAGTGTGTCAATAGTCAGGAAGGAGCTCCATTATCAGAGCTAGGTGACAACAAGGAAACGTCTGAAAGGTCGACCAATTGAAGGTACAGGCAATAGATGTCATAAATCCAAAGGATAGTGAAATAGTTTTGTGTGGATTTGAGTAGGCCACTCTACATACATATTTTGCCAAACACCAATCTGGATGTTGTTGGGAAGGTGCTCTTTCTTTTTTCATTTCTTTTCTCTTTTTTTGGCGGGGGTGGGGTGGGAACCAGCATTGGAACTCACGACCTTGCACTTGCCAGGCAGGCACTTGTGCCATGGAGCTATCTCCCCAGCCCCCAGGAAGGTGCTTTTTGATAAGATTAATATTTAAATCAGAAGCCACCATAAGTTATGAAGGCTTCCTCTCATTACCTAAGAGCCTTAGGAAAAATATACTGACTTATTCCATTTTAGTTGTATTTCTCTGGAGAACTCTGATCAGTACAGATTTTAATACTTTGTGCATGCATTCACTAAGGGATCTTCTTCCCAAACTCTTTCCCTTAACCAAAACTTCTGGGTAGAAATTTCTTTTCTATGAAATGCAAGTAGCCATTTTATTTATCCTCAGCAGTCTAACCTTAAGACCAATGCAACATATTCTATGCATTGCATTTAGCTTACATGAATTACTATTTCAAATAAAGACATACACATATACTTTCTAGATTTCTAGTGATGTGGTTGAAAGGTACTAATAAAAATAGCAATGTATGACATGATGGCATCATAGAGTTTATAATTATTATTGGCACACATAAAAAAATCACATAAAGGGAAATTGCACTGGCTCTAAACATTAAGGAAGTATACCAAAGCAGAGGCTCACAGAATCAAAGCAATATATGCTAGGTGGGCCAAACTGCAATACCTCCCTGAGGGAAAACCAGACCCCAGTACTAGATGGAGACGCTTCTAGGAAAGCTGTCCAGTACCTCTGTGGCACTAGCTTTCTTGGTAGATTTTCCATGGATGGGGTGGGGATGAGAGATGGTTTCAGGATGACTCAAGGGGCTCCTGGCCTGGGTTGCTCATGTACACAGTTCACAGAGGGTT